>JAODKL010000044.1:6693821-6748122 GCA_026780765.1 Petrocephalus schoutedeni
CCCCACCCCCCCCCCCCCCCCCCCCACCCCCCCAACCCCCAGCCCAGTCATTAGGGATTTCGCCACATAACGAGCAGCTCCTGGACATGGTGGCCAGCTCCCAAAGTCTGCGTCTGGATGAGCAGCGGGCCAGTGGTGCCGGCTTCCCCGGCCTGCGGATCAATCAGCAGAACGGCCAGTCCGTGCTCAGCCACCTGATGGCCAACGCAGATAACGTGGAGCCCGACGAAGACTTCTTCGACATGCTCGTGAAGTGCCAGGTACGGATTTGGGCCCATCGGAGCTCTTAAACGTCGTCAGACTTAGGGGAAGACAACTTACAGGTTGGCTGAACTGGGACATTTAGCAGAGCAGACTTGTAGGAAAATGAGGCAAACGTTGAAATCATCTTTGCCACACCATAGGGCTCCAGGCTCGATGACCAGAGGTGTGCGCCACCCCCACCAACCGCCACAGGTCCCACCGTCCCGGACGAGGACTTCTTCAGCCTCATCATGCGCTCGCAGGCCAAGAGAATGGACGAGCAGCGCGTCACCCTGCCCTCCACCTCCAGGTGGCCCCCCTCAAGCTGAAAGCGGTGTAGGCGAGGACCTTCTGAAGGTCCATCTGCTGGACTGTCAAGAAGCTGCACCAATCCAACCTCCAGGGGTCACTCATGAGTTTATTCTGTACAGAATTTTAAATGCTTTTTTAGAAGAATAGTGCAGGCATCAATTTTTAACTTCTGTCTCAGTTAATTGCATTTGCACCATATGTTGTTTAAATGTAGAAGAAGCTGGATAAATTTCTACTATGACATTTTGTTGAGGTTGGGCATTATGTTTTTGGGGAAACAAAACACTAATGTACAGTGAAGGGGGCTCTTTTGTACTTCAGGTAAGTGGAATACAGCCTCATTCTAATGGCTAATTGTTTTATTAAATGATAGTAATAGAAAATTGTTATACATTTGATTAAAATGGCCATCAATTTAAGTTTCCACAACCACAGTGACATGAACAATGAGTTTAAATACCACATCCATGTCCATAACCTTCTTGACTGGGCCCAAGTCCTTCATTTAATTTCCATTTGATCCTGTGGGCCAGTCCCTCAGGCATCGGGGGAGGTCTCCTGTGTTGGTGTGTTAATGGGCTGCACTTGTTCCCCTGGGGAGGAGGGATGGCTCTCTTCTGCAGGGTCATCTGGAACCTGGATGCAAGAGAAAGCAACAACTGTGTCAAAGGCTCGATTTACATCGCATCGTGCCACCTCTCAAATAAATACAACGGAGCACTCAAAATATTCTTCCAGAGTTTTGTGTTAAAGTGCAAGACCCCTGTAGATTCACTTATACTCAGCAGACAGAGATATTTAACGTGGGAGTTTGCTGAAGTATGCGACGCGTTCATGGTGACTTTCTAGTACATCGCCTCACCACAAGGGTTCAAGGATGGGCAGCGTGTGGCTCTGTCTGTGATTGGAGAGTCACCGACTCAAACCCCATGGTTGGCAGAGTGGTACTGGGTTATATAGCAAGGCCCTAAACCGCCCCCCCTCTAGGGCTGCTGTATAAATGACCCCAGACTTTGTACTCACCTGTATATATGTTGTGCGTGTTTGTGTCTCGATGGAAAAAGAACCACAAGATGGAATATGCAAAAACTAAAATATTCCTATGTACCTGTACTTGTACAAATTGCAAATAAAGTATCGATACATTTTTCATTTACAAGGAGCATACTAGATGGACACATTGTCAATCCCCCACCCCCAATTAAAGTGTTTAATTATTATTATTTTAATACGTGAAAAGAATGTGCAAATGTGATGATTGTAGAATATGGCGCATGGGTGTTGTAGTAAAGGAGACAGCTCACTAAAGTTAACAGCAGGGGACAGAACTGGCAAGCATAGCGACGAGGGCAAAATTTGGTCAGTAAACGCCGTTTAACTTTGGTATCGGTAAAATATTGCTCAGCCCTACTGAAATAATGCAAGGCAAGGTAATAAAGGCAAGAAAACTATAAAAAAAGAAAAAAAAACACTAGGTGAAACGGACAAGTTCAAGAACTAATTAATAGCCTCGGTCATCTAAAGATTGTCAGTGGTTTTATTTGTTTTAAATCTCAAGTCTTGACGTGTGAAGACTGCTCACTTAAATGAAAGGCACCTCAAAGGGGGAGTTCGCAGCCAGGCTTACAAGGACAGGGAATTAACAATGGTTAGCGCTGCTCTTATCTGACCATCCACGTAAGTCGGAGAGCTCGAAATTCCCACTGGGAAGCAGCGTTTGAATGGCTGACTTTCAGGCTACTGATGGCAAAAAAACTGCGACAGGCAATGTTTATGAAACGCTGCTCTACAATAGCCATTGTTTTTTTAGGTTGAAAGCGAAATCTTAAATCTTTACATTGTGTGCAGCTTAAGCCTACTTTCAAGAAAGGTGATAATCACCAGTTATTTAAAGTCATACTGACACTGGGTTATTTGTCTGATATACCGATAACATCATCATCATATCTCACATTGCAATGTTGCATACAATGTTACGACAACAGTCCTTTGTCAAAATGGTGAATTAAAGTTTTCAGTAATTGAATGAGGCATGTTTGCAAAAAACCACAGAAGCACAGGAACACATTTTTGGTAGTGCATGTAAACGCGAGGTTTTAGTCTGGATGCAGAAAGACCTATTCCACAGAACTTAAGGCTGACCTCTGAGTAACTTACGGGCTGTTCCGACTGTGACTCACTCGCGCTGGAATTTGCGTTGCTTTTGCGGTGTCTAACCCTCCTCTCCTCTCCCATGGTGCCTCCCGTCGGCAGCGGGCTCTCCACTTCCTGCGTGTTGGGCAGCTCTTGGCTGTCCACTCTGTCCACCTCATCCTCACTGGAGACGCCGGCGTAGCCTACGTTTTCCACAGAGACCCCAGGCTGAGGGTCTTCACTCCGTCTTCCCTGCCTCCTGTGATTATTGCCCCCTGCATGGTTCATTTGTCTTTGAGGTAGCTGAGGCTGAGGGTCTCTGTCACCTCTTGCTTGGATATTATCCTGTAGTCTGGGGACGTCGTGGTCCTCAATGGCAGGCTGGGGTGCATCCCTATTCCTGCCCCGTAACGGCCTCATCAGGCCATGCTGGATGACTGTTTGGGTACTTCCATACAAGAAGACCTTTACATAGACAAATGAATAAGTAAGGAAATTTCCTGCGGAAAATGGAGTTGCCCGTTTCTGGATCTCGCTTACCAGGATGCACAGCACGATGGTGAGAAGCACGGGAATCTGGAGAGTGACGGGCAGGTCCTTCAGCAGGGCCCTCAGAAACTCACTGATGCCCTGTCCCACGTGCTTCAGCGGCTCCGTGAAGAAGGTGGTGATGGTGATGGCGATCGCCTGAGAGGAAGCGAGCCGTCAGCAGGGGAGCGGCGCGCGGGACGCCGAGTGACGACACTGCCGTTTACGATACTTGCCTTGCTTGGAGGCACGAGTAAGATGGGGTTGACCATGAGCACTTCATAGTACATCTTACAAGGGTCATCCTGTAGCGTCCAGGTGCTTCTGAACCACTCTGTCCAAGCCAGAGGAAAACAACTGCATGACAACACAGATCCACAGCCAGCAAACTAGGTGACACCCAAATAATGTCTGATAACGAGACCCTACCCATCAGGCTGTCTTTCCAGTCAACCTTGAACTTGGTGCATTTTTCATTCCAGCGGTCTGACTGGGTGATCTTGTTCTGGTGCTCAGCAAAGGCAATCTGCAAACATGCACACATGTTTATTGTGCCATGCAAGGAGCACGGAAAAAAAAATACCCTTCTATACAAGGTGAAACTCAGATTTGGCCCTCGACAGAAAAATAATTGCCCAGGCCCGCTGACTGTGTGAATGTTTTGCCTTAACCAGTTCAAAATTCAAGACTGAATTTATGTTCTTGTACTCAGAAAAGTATTTCACTGCATATGCTTGTATGCAGGGTGTGCTGTACCTTATAAAGGTAGAACCAGTTCCAGACAATGCTGATGAAGAAACAAACTGCAAACATCCGCTTGAACTGGATGAACCAAGACACTCGCGACCACATCTCGGAGCATATTATTAATACTATGATTAATGAACAGCTGCAAACCTAAATGGGGAAAAAAAGGCACTTAAGTCAACTGAATACAGTCCAGTGATACAATATTAGCTGGTACAGGTTAAGGACATTATTATACGAACACAGAATAGTTATTGCAGAAAAAGACAATGAAATGCAATAAGCATTATATATTATATAAAAACAAGAACATAGAGGAATGTGAATGAACGAGAGAGTACGTATGATTTTGAGCTATCATGATTACTAGATTAATCTCAATTATTAAGAAGCATCGATTAAAATGACTGGGCAGAATGGCAGATAGCAGATGAGGGTCCAGATAAAGAGCAAAAGCATCATTTGTGTGGGTAAAAGTGAATGACAATGAAGTCATCGGTCAGTATTGCAAAGCAGAACTTTATCACTACGGCACGAATGCAGCGCTAATGCATCTTAGAACATTCAGGTTCGACTGCCTCTGCTGGTAATTTGAGGTTTGTGGCTAAGCCAAAGGTATGACTGGTCATCAGTCTGACAAATCATTGTGCTTAATTTACGGTCTACAATTCCTCTATGCCAAAATAATCACTACTAAAGCAACCTGCTCAGCTGCATCATCTTCATTCAGTACACCATATAATTTTTTGTGAACATATTGAGTTTTGAGTGGGGCTGAACAAAATTAGTAATAATCAGTAGCAATAATTAGTAACAATAATAAGTTCATATAGCGACTTTTTAGTTTGTGATATTTTAGAGTTGAAAATGATACAGCCAAATAAAATGGAGTCAGTAAGTTGGTGGTACTGCCTTTTAGTTGTACCTACAGACAGACAGAAGTGCTAATAAATCACTTGCTTCTGCTCAGTCGCTACTGAATATAAAGTCCAAACAGCAAACTAATGTCTTTTCATCATCAGTGCTAGTCTGCTTTTCTCCTCATTGCTGGTTTTATTTCATTTCTCAGGAGCATGGACTCTGAGTGACTCAAACAGCGTTGACAGGAATGATTATGACCGTCACGGAGAGCACATGCACAGCTATGCAAAAGCGATAAACTTACGACAATGACTTAATGAACCGTCAGATTAAATCTGTAGATTACTCGATTACTGATATAACCGACAGTGAGCCCTATATATAGAATATGAAATGAGGATGCTAGATATAAGTTAAATATGATTATAATGACTGTGAAACAGACTATATATATATATATCATTGCTTTACAAAATCTAAAAAAAACTGGTATAAAAATAAAAGCTGCCTAGGTGATAAAACAGTGCAGCCAGTCATATGTTCTTTGTCTATGGAAGTCCTTGGGTAAGAAAATGATGGCAGACTGTGTCCTTACCCCCAAAACAGTACTGAGCTCCACGCAGAAAGTATCTTCAAACCTCCACTTCCATGCCTCATAGTCATGATGCTTGAAGTTGTAGAGTATCTTGCTGAGGGCATCATCCAAGGCCCCGGTTTTCCAGCTCTCATCCCCGTCGATCAGCTGCTGTATTTCAGCCACAGCCTGCCGCGACAGCCTGACCTCGGCGTCGTAGTGGACAGCATCCCCTTGGGGCTGGGCACAGAAGCGCGAGATGTCAGCAGCTTCCAGAACTCCGTGTGTGTGTGTGTGGGGGCGGGGGGGTTTCCAGTAACTCAGATACATAAAAGAAGTTGCTCTTTAAAAACTCCAACTTACAAGGCCCAGTTTCTGGATTTCCTTCAGGAGTCTGGTGAGGTATCGCTTAAAAACAGGCCCAAAGGATGACTTTTGGGAGGAAGATGCAATCTTCATCTTCTGTTCTTGCACCTGAAATGGTAAAATGCGCATTAAACAAAAATGTAACAAAACGACTTAATAGATTTTAATGTTCCGAAGCACAAAATCAATTAAAGAAAACGTATTTGGGGGGAAAAAACTGGCAAAGGATAAGTTTACACCAACCTCCTTCTCCAGGATGGCGAGTTTATTGGTGCACTCCGTTATGTCTGGACATGGGGCCATATCGTTTAACTTTTCATTGAACGGCCTCCTTTTGGTAGGTACGTGCTCGTAACTTGATTCCTGTTAGATAAAGAAGCTGCAGGTTTTATTTTAAAGTTACAGCATATGCAGGCAACTGCAAAGCGCGATCGGACACAATACCTCTGCAGGTTTCCTCATAGATTTAGTGGTAGCGTCGTAATTAAACATGTCAGTCGGGTCGATCCACTCGTCGTCCCCCTGCCCCCGAATGCCAACCGCCAGGAGGCTACACACCGCCAACAACATTCGCATGTTCCCGGCAATAAGCAAAATCTAATGATCTAATGAAGCGACATTTATGTAGACCCGAAGCATAAAGTTGCACGCTAACAAATATGCCTAAAAGACCACATATCCATTTGCCTGCTAGCTATCGAAACTAAAACAATAGAAAAAAAATGTAAAATTAGAATCAGTTACAAAAAAATGTCAGTATCATAACAAGAACAAGGTGCCATGGCACTATTACTTTGCATCTATCGGAAGACGTACTTTTCAGCAACTATCCGTCGTCAACAAGTAAGAGAATGTGAACAATGTGCTTAAACCCTTACAACGCTGTGAAGTTTAACGCAAACACAACGCAAAACTGCAGCTCAAATCGTTGCTTACATCGCGCTTCCGGCTTGCACTTTGACCCGAAGCGTGGCCGGGTGTGACGCCGCGCGGTGCCTGATGGAAGCTGTAGTTCGTTACGTCAGTTTTGGCACGTGCGGCTGTGTCGCAGCATCGCGCAGCCTAACCTTTTAACGGCGAGTCCCAATGTAAAAGACATTATGACTTTCTAACGACATGCTCATCCTTAATTTTTAATAGTATATTTTAATAGCATCCTTTGTTACTACTATTCCGGCCTTTGGAGGGAGCTGGTACATACCAGATCATGCATTCATTTTTTTAAAGAGCCGTCTGTTCCTTAGTAGTTGTACAGTTTTGTATTTACTATTTAAAGCCATGGTCCCACCAATTTTTTATTCCAAATGGCTGTCATGCAACTGTTTTTGTGCACCCCCAACTCATTACTTTACCTAAATATCTACAATTGCAATAAGAATAAATACCAAAAATAGAGACTCAGACATGGTAAAGTCACAGCAGTGCCAGTCAACAAATAATCATAAAAACAAACATGAAATAGGATGAATACAAAGGTAAAGGCGCATTTAAGCCTAATTGGAAAACATGTAAAAACAGGGGCCATGTACAGATGAGAATGAAAAGCCTTTATTAACACAACACAGCAGTGCCACTGATCCACAGTTCTAAGCTTGTTACCATCTAACAGACATTAAAAAAAAAAAAACTTCATGCTGACTTCATTCTCATAAAAAATAACAACATAAATCAGACTACATAAAACAAAAGTTAAATAAATACATCTACACTTAATTTGGCTTTTAAAGTCTGTACATTGGGAAAAGAAGATTAGGTATTACATACAACTTGCTTGTCTTCAGAAACAACAAAATGATTGTTTCCTGATCAAAGTGCAACAGTAGCAAACTGCAAAGGGGTTTAAAAGTTTCTGTGCCGGCAATCAAGTATGTCGCTACTTCATTTCTTACTTAATCATGCCTAAGTGTTCTGCCATGCTTCTCCCCTCAAAAATAAACGTGTATAAAACGCCCTTTGAAACGGGACTGCCTTCAGGACAACGACTCCACTGGTGACATTTTGTTAGTAATTTACCTAAACTAAGAGATGTGAGTACTAACAAATTTAGTATTTAAAATCATATACAAAGGGCTAACAGTCACAACAGCTGGCACGCTGCCTTTACGGCAAACGAACGGAAAATAAATTAAAAGGGTCTATGAAAGTCCGTTCATTATCAGAGTTAAAACAGACCCACTATCCTGGTTGCAGACTAACCATTTAAAACAAGCTCTGTGTCAGCTGGCATCTCATAGGCACCTCTCAAATTGAAATACAGAGTCCATACTGTAAAAGCTAGCCACTTGTTTTCTGCTTTTTATCTAGAAACCCCCCCCCCCCCCAAAACCTCCATGGGCAAAGAGGGGGGGGGGAAAACCGTCCTTAATGACCAAAAATGTTTCAACAGCTGATCATTGTAGTATTTGATAATCAGTTATCTTGACAATAACATTCATAACACTTTAGGAAACACTGCACGACCAGTTAACACCAAGACATCAAGTGATTTTTTTTTCTCTCTCTTTTTTTTTTTTTTTTACAAAATAAACGATAGCAGCATTGCAGAAGTCGTCAAGGAACAAGGGGAAAAGAAATGCCATGCTATCTATGGACTGCAGCTGGACTCATAAATGCACCCAGCAATGACAGGTGTGTAAAGCTTTCTATGGAACCAGATTGTACAAGGCACAATTTGAATAACTCCATATGCTAATGGTTTCCAAGTCTGTTCTTTGCAGCTAATTAAAGGCGAACGTGATGCCGGGGCACGGCATGGTGTACGATCGTAACCTGTGTGTGTCCTTCAGAAGTGGAGCTTTTAGAGGTGCCATATCGATAGTGTTTTTAAGTGCACACTTAAGAGAGCAGAGCCACTATGTACAGATTTCAGTCACAGGAGCACTAATGCGTGACTGCAAGCACAGCAGAAATTATTACAGCGGCCATCAGCGCTAACACACACACACACACACACACACACACACACACACACATACACACACACACGCACGCACGCACGCACACACAGATGGACAAGGTGAGAGTTCCTTATTTTTTCCCTCTCGGAGATCGGCTAGTTGATCCTGGAAGGAGCAGATGGATGGGGCTCTGTGAGCCTCGCAGGGGCTGGAGCGCTCCCACTCGCGGCCACTCTCACTGGGTGTGGGTCCAGAGTGTGACAGTCCGGTCTGCGGAGGAGGACAGGAAGGAGAGGTCCTGCGTGTGCCACCGGCACTGGATCACCTTGTCGCCGTGCTCGCCCACAACCGTCAGCGGGAGCTGCTTCGTCAGGTCGCCTGGGGGAACCGAGAGGCTGTCATAACGCGGGAAAGGCCAAGCGACGGACGGGACCGGCGTATGTTTAATGCTCGCCAAATGGCACAACGGATGACGCAACGGCACACAATCGCTTCCGGGGAGACAAACAAGGAGAAAAAAAAAACTGACAACAGGCTCACTGATTATGCAAGCTTATATCCTAAAAATATTCTTAGTTTCAGTTTCAAGTTTTATTGTCAGTAAAATTCCTGTGCCACAGGTGGAGGGGAGGGGTGAGGGGGGATGGGGGGGGGGGGTGAGAGGACAAATAAAGGACAAAAGAGCAGTGCCAAACTGGTGAAAATGGCTCATTGTAAATGAGTCTTTTTGTTTGGCTCACTGCCCTGGAGGGTGGGGCCTCATCTTGCATGTAAATGAGTCTTTTTAATTGGCTAATTGCCCTGGAGGGCGGGGCCTCACCTTGCAGGTCGGTGATTATCACGCGGGTGTCGTAGGAGCCGGTGAGCAGGTAGTGCGCGCCCGGGGAGAAGCGGACCGAGCGCACGTCGCTGCTGTGGGGCCGGTACGTCTGCACCATCCTCCCCCCGCGGATGTCGTACAGCATGCAGCTGCTGTCCTCCTGCCCCGTGGCCAGGAGCCGCCCGCTGGGGTCCACAGCCACCGAGGCCACAGGGCTGCCTGGACGCGGTGGAGCGGAGCAGCATTAGCCGGCAGCCAGGAGGCGCTGGTGAGCGGCCCCTTAAGTATGCTGCCCCCCACAATATCCCGCTACTGATACTTATATAAACCTATAAGCATGGGCTTATATACACCCATTAACCTTATGTAAGCCTATACAACTTATATAAACCTATAAACCTATATAAACATATATACCCTACCACTTCCTGCTTTAGACACAAGCCTCAGAAAGAGTAATACATTTATTTAGAACAGGAAGTAAATTAGTAAATATTTATAGAAATATGCAACACAAATTTACATGGTAGAAATATCTGAAATTATATATTCAATTATATTTATTTAAAAATTATATAAAGCAAAGAAAAATGTAAAAATAGAACATATAAAACACTGTAAAATAGTAGCACCACTGTCGTTAATTACGTGGCCTGCTTTGCGAAACAGTGGCCCCTGTCACACTAATAAGCTCTGCAGCTCGGACACCCTCCTGCGGGGGGCTGCTCTGCCCGCACCCCACCCACCTGAGCCGTGGAAAGCCGTTCCCACCACCCTGACACAGCTGGGCACCCGTAGGTCCCAGAAGCGCACCGTCTTGTCCAGGGAGCCTGACGCAATCATCCAGCCACCCCAGGTGTACAGAGACAGGATGTGACCTGACCCAAGACAGGTAGGGCATGAGCATCGCTGGCGCCCTCTGCTGGACACCTCCAGATCAGCTCGGAGGCCGTAAGCACAAGAGACTCTTAAAAGCATATATGTAATTATAACAGGGCCCCGTCGCCGTAACCAGGGAAGCTGTGGGCGGGGCTTATACCTGTGTGCCCACTGAGCGCATGCAGGCCCTGCCCCCGCTGGCAGTCGGTGGTGTAGATGTTGCAGTCACCAGCACCAGCGCTGATCAGGATGGCCCCACCGCTCTCGGGACCCTCCATAAAGGCCAGATCGCGAATGGTGCCGTCATGCATGCTGAACTCCAGGTCCGGGCCTGCAGGGGGCGATCTACACGTCACTGCGGCGTTCTCAGCCCTGCGTCTCACCTTACACCCTTACCCGCAGCAGCTCACTGGATATCACCATGGGGACCGTGCGGTAACATATATACAAGACAGCATCCTGAGCAAGTATTCATCACAGATCACCATGGAGACCGGAGGTCCCCAGCCAGCCATAAGTCACACGGCAGTACAGAGATTCAGAAACTGGCACAGGAACACAAGCCTGAGGACCATATTAAGGAACACCATATTAAATTCTCACTCTCTGATGTTATGATTACTGCAGTGCTATGCTGCCCTACAAAGGCAAGACACAGTAACTGCGCTGAAAGTGAGAGCTTACGGTGTTTGGCTTTGCATGGTAGTATGAAGGTTTCAGGAAACGTAGCCCTGCACTAGGACTGTTGTCAGTGTGGAATTCTCACACTGAGAGCACAGCTGTCTGTCAGCCCTCTACCCCCCGCCCCCCCATAACTCTGCTCACCTGTGGCGTTGCAGGACTCTGCGTTGAAGGGCAGCACCTTGACGTACTTGTCGTTGGAGCCGGTGGCCAGCAGCTGGCCGCAGTGGCTCCAGGCCACGCAGTAGATGGAGCCCTTGTGGTGTTTGTTCCTCTTGAAGCGGACGACGGGCTGCTTAGGGGATTCGGAGCCGCTGTGGGGACGGCGAGGGTGACAGTGGCACTGGGGTTAACTTAGCGACTTACTGGCAGCAACATAATTAAATCAGGAATTAAATCACAGGTATATTACTACCATTAACACCAGAAACACTTGTAATATTAGAGAGGCCATGTACTGCAGCTCTTAGGATATAACTCCATCACCTGTACATGTATGATATAGCGCCCCCTACCTCGTGTCCAGGACATCAGGATAGGCACACACACGCAGCGTTTTGGAGTTGGACCCCACAGCGTAGAGCGCCCCCGAGGGGTGGAAGGCCACAGCGCGAACAGCTTGCGTGTCCTCTAGCTTGTTGATGGCCACAAACTGGGCTTTGGGCTTGTCCCCCTGAGCGGGATAGAGAGGGAACTCTGTCACATGATGATTAGGGCTGTAAAGTATGGCTGCACAATTCTGAGCAAAATATCAGTCTCAGAATCAGAATCGCAATTTTCTTCCACAATTCCCAGATGCATAGAACTCTGCACCTCTCTAAATAAAAGTAATAATAATAATAATATTTTTTTTTACTTTACATTTTGTCCTTGACTCATTCACCAAAGTAATGTATTAAAGTCTCAAAGTAACGGTTGGTAACATGTTTATAATTCCTAGAAAGATCTGATGTTTTCCACAGAGTAAAAAGCAACATAACGTCATTCTGCTAATCTGCACCGCTGAGCTCGGCAAGGCCCCACAGCCCAAATCAGGCAGATCTGCATGCTTCACTGGATGGCCTTTTGACAGTTTATAATTTGATCATTTTTGGCTTGTTCACTCCATTTAATAACAAAAATAAATGTTTTGAAACTCTATTTGTTTCCCGTTAATAGCGTGTGCTAATGTTTGTAAAATTTTGAATTTAGGTAGCTATACCCCTGTGCCTGTGATTGGAAGGTCACCGGTTTAAGCCCTGGCTTTGGCAGGACAGTCACATGTCCATGGGCCCTTGGGCAAGACCCTTAACCCCCAGCTCCAGGGGCACTGCATGCAGGCTGACCCTGCACTGTGACCCTCCAGCTAACTCATCTCTCAGTGAGTCTCATGGAGAGCAAGCTGGGGGGGGGGCGAACTGAGAATCTCCCCACAAGGATTAATAAAGTATCTCTGTTCTCCTGTAGAATAACTGAATTTCGATTAATTGAATAGAATTGTTTTCTGAGGAATCGTCCCCTTAATAACCGTAACTGAATCAAATCACCTTGAGCCGACGTTTACCACCCCCACTGACGATGGGCGTAATGAAACGAGGACAGACACAGCCAGCAGGTGTAATTAAAAACACCATAATGAACGTCATGCATACAGCTGCAGGACACTCAAAGAGAATCGCTTTGAAATCCAAGTTACAGATGTACATTGTGCATGCAGATTAAATCCATCCATCTTCCAACCATTTATCCTGATGAGTGTCATGTGGTGGTGATGGGGCGGGGGGGGGGGGGGATGTGGAGCGCATCTCAGACAAAGCTGGGGAACACAATGGACTCACAGCCAGTCAGCCGCAGAGGACACACACACACACACGCACTCAGTCTTGCACTATAGGCAATTCAGAGACCCTACTTTGTTTAAGTACCTGGAGAACAACCACAAGACACCAGGAGAATAAGCAAAGTCAGCACAGCAGAGGTGCGTATTCGAACCCACAACCCTGGAGGCATGAGGCAACAATGCTACCATATCTACTGTGCTGTCCATACAGATTAAATCTGGTAATAAATAAAATAAATAAAAACAGGGCCCTACTTTGAATAAATCTTCTTGTTAAGCAAAGCATGTGTTTTTCCATTGTGATCTACAAAAAAATAAATAAATTACAGGCAGTGCTAAAGGAGCTACTGTATAACAGGAGGAGTGTAATCAGTGCCCCCCCGGAGTAATCCAGGGTGACTCAGCTCAATGCCTTTAAATCTCAGCAGGCACGACAGACGTGCGCAGTCCAGCCCAGCGTCTGGGCAGACATCACGCTGACGAGATTAGGACTCGAAGCCGAAAATTCAGCGACACGGACACAGGGGCCAAGCCGATTTCGGGCCAGCGTGGGTCTGAAAACGCTGTGCTTGCTTGATCCAATCAGCCTACATTGCATGAGGACTCCCACTAAAGCGCTCATCAATGCTAAGGGTTTCTTTTCATTTCTTCCACTATACAGCTATATACTGAGCCTAGACAGTTAAAGGAAATATAAGGGTCTATTTCTTAAAAAGAATGAGTAAAATTGGTATCCTTCAGAGGAAATATCCATCCCACATCCTTTGCATATCCTAACAAAAACTGACTGAATGAGTCAGCATATTATACTGATCATAAAATCTTCCTGATAGCAGCAAATCCAAAAAAAAAAAAAAAAAAAAAAAAAAAAAAAAAAAAAAAAACTGTACCCAAGGAGTGACCCAGATTGGTACAATCGGTGAAAAAGGCCCAATGATCTATTCCTAAAGTCTTTCCTTCAGAAGTAGAGCCCACTCATATTTCTAATAAAAATATATGATGTTAACTATTTTCAGAAGCGAATGAGTCAACTGACACATTATTAACCTCAGCTAAGTGTGGCTGTATATAACGTATAACCATCAAAGTAATGGAGGCATACCTCTTGGGCTTTGTTACATGTTGGGGAGTGGCCTTGCTCCTCATGGCCAATGAGTTGCTTCGTTTGGGTCTTCTGCGTGCTGCACACACAAAATCAGCTGTGACATCACACCCGCTCTGCGTGACATCATCGAATGGCATTTCCAGCAGAGCTGTAATGCATGTACGGGCAGCAGGGTCAGGTGGGCGTGTCCTCACTCACCTCGAGACAACGGGCACTGGGGATTCGTCGATTGTCGGAATCCGACAAGCTCCAGCCTTCTGGGGAGTGCTGCTGACCACGCCGGTGCCTCCCTGGGCCTGCTCGGGTTCCGGTGTTGCCGGGACGTCGCCGCCGGCATCGCCCTCCACCTTGCCGTTGCACTGCTGCGTCAGCGACTGCACGTCTTCGCCCAGACTGTCCATCCCCACATTCAGCTCTTCCAGCTTTTGGATGGATCTGAGCAAACAGGCAGAAGGGCGGTCAGCACAGCGGGTCCTCATATCTGTTATAGCGGCATTCCGCATTCCGCAGATACGCTGCAGATATACGCCGTCTGCCTTCATTGACGATACATCGACATTGTGTCTCGTAGCAACGCAGTGCTTTGAACAGCTCTTCTGCTAGGTTCTCACATTGTTTTGTAGTGCATTGTAAAGCTCTTGCTCCAATGCTGACATCAGCTTGTTACAAGTCAGTTGACAGCTGTATGCTTGTGTTGTTTATCTGCCTGGCTTATATATCACTTCGGACAAAAGCAACTAATAAATAAATGAAAATGCACACAGATACTATTGATAAGCAAACAACTTACAAGTGTTTTTTCATATATACACAACAGACACATACACACACACACACACACTCGCCTGGCTATCTAAATAGGGACCTTCCATTCATTTCTATGGGAAAAATTCTAATCCCAATCATGACACCCTTAACCCCAACCCAGCCTTAACCTTAACCATAAGTAACCAACCCAAATACAAGACTTTTGGCAATTTTACTTTTTTGATTGCATTCAAAGATTTTTATAAAATTGAGGTTATCCAATTGGGGACCTGAAAAAATGTACCCAAAAGTAGGGAAATGTCAGGTTTTACCATACTTTGGGGAGAATTTGGTCCTCCAATGTAACCTATGCAACCCCCCCCCCCCCACACACACACATCCTACTAAAATGAACACACCCCAAAAATATATAGTTCACAGATGACAGCAAAGAGGTATTGATACAATGATGGCAACAATTCATTCTGTTAATTGAATTGCAGGCCAACCCAAAACAAGACACAGCAAACTGAAGTGATATGTGAATAGCATTATGGGTAGTGGTGAACCTCCTGGGAACCACCGCGACAGCAGAGGGCAGCTGTGACCCTGGACAATTTTACAGCTCCTAGGGTGACAGCACTACAATGTGATCCCTCCCTGGCGGTACTAAATCCACCACACCATCTGGAGCCCTGTCTGTTCCCCCCAATAACCCCTCCCCAACAACCGACTCCCTCCCTGCTCACCATGACAACACAACCCAACCCACTCTTCTCTGAGGGAAAAACAGGTATATCCACAAATCATTCTTCTTCTCCTCTTTAAGCATAATTAAAGTTTAAGGGATAAAATGACTTCTGAAAAAGACATAACAAATGACTGCCTACGCTCTGAATTATTTATGAGGCTGTCCATAATGACACCATTAGGATTTTCTTCCTGCTCTGAGACCCCTTTCATCACCAAGCCCAAATTTAACCAGCTGCCATAATATTCACAACAGCGTAGGGACTCCTTTCTCTGCTCTAATGGGGGGGAAAAGAAAGAAAGTAATTAAATACAGCCTTGCGTCGACCTGCATTTGGGACCAGGACCGTCGGACGCAAGTCAGCTTGGGTGTATCTCGGTATTGTGTCTCTCCATCACATACACATTACCGTATGCATACTGTGTTATAGGTTAGATATGGACATCATTATATACTGACTGGGCTGCCCATTATGCACCTGATACTCTAAGCCAGGGGTGGGCAATTCCGGTCCTGAGGGCCGTGGTCCAGCACGTTTTGGTGATTTCCCTGCTCAAAAACGCTTAGTTCACCTCACCAGTTAATTGTCAGGGTTCACTTAAACCTGACAATTGCTGGACCACGGCCCTCCAGGACCGGAATTGCCCACCCCTGCTCTAAGTGATACACATCCTACTTCATGCGCCATCAGGCGTCTCCTGATAAGGGAATATTATTGGCCATGGAGCTGGGATATAAATGCGATCGGATGCGACCCGATCAGGCATAACGAGACGTAAGACTGAGTATAACCAGGAAACGTCACAGGAAAATTCTCCCGCCTGGTCACTGGGTGGATGGGCCTCATCATCAACTCAACCCTCCCACAGGCATCACCTCATCAATTCAGCCCCCCTGCAGACATCAGAGACCCGACGGGGACCTTCTGCATTTAGCCCCCCCGCCCCTTACCCCCCCAGCACAGGAACACAGGGACAACATGGCGGGCACATGACAGGAGTCGACGATCAAACTGGTGCCCCGGGGCTCAGCGAATCCCATGAGGTTTTCTATTGTTTGCTTAGCCAATTAGGAAGGCAGGCTTAGCTTAGCAGAGGAGTGGGCGGGGTGAGGGGCTGGCTGAGGACTGACCTATTGAGGAACTTTTCAGTGAGGTTCTGCTGAGGGCGGGGCACCTCCTGCTGACTGACCCCGCCTTCCAAGAGCATCTGCTGGTAGAGCAGTCTTTGCTGCTCCTTCTGCTCCAGGTGCTGCTGGACGCGTAGCCGCTGCCGGTAGTACTCCTGGAACTGCTCTGTGGAGTCGCGGAGCTGCCGGGAAATGGCGGGAAAGTCACAAGACAGCCTGGCCAGTAGAGGGCGCCAAAAGCGGTACAGAAAGTCAAAGCAGAGTCGGCTGAAGGGGCAGCACATGACAAAGGTCATTTCTAACACAGTGCCCCCTTGTAAAGATGTTGACGGGGCTGAAACAGGCCCTTAAAGTCATCACTAAGCGGGTGAAGGAATGTGTGATTCCGAAGTACATTTCATTATTACAAAATGCTATTTACAGAACTTCGCATCTTCAGCAACACGGCAATTTGCAGCAAGACACTTGCGAAAATGCAAAACTTCTGCATGACAGTGTAAACGTGCTGGTGGAAAAAAACAAAACAAATCAACACATTTACTGCTGCATTTCAGTAAATGTCCGTGTTTGTAAAGCAGGATCAGGGGAGACGTGATCCCCTACAGAAAACTGAGCCAAAGTCCACCATTTAAAATGGGACAGTGTCTAAGAGGAACTGCATAATGGGAAAGGATGTCCTGACCCAGACGGTAAGGAAGTGTCTTGTTCTGCTATGAATCTGATGGGCGGTGGTCAGCCGCCCCGCCCCCCCCCATACTGAGGACCAGCTGGCAGGAAAAGTGAGAGACGCTGCCCCTGGGGGGCACAGACTATAATCCTTTATTGAAATCGTCACAGAGTTTGTCATTCATCAGCGGTTCCAGGAGAAAGCCAGGCTTACGGGCCAGGCCCATAGAGCGCCGTGCTGGACGGTGATCGAACTGAATGCCGCTGACAGCATGCGTTAATTCCCCTCGCGCCGTCTCCCCTGTCTCCGCGGTCAAAGGGGTTTCCGTGGCAACGAAGCCAAGTCTGCAGAGTCAGCCGCTTCTCACGGCGAGAGACAAGCTGGCCGCACCCACCGCGTCGATTTAGGCCATCTCACCGCGAGCTTAAGGTCACATGGGTGAATTTACAGCCCGCTAAATTAAGGAGAAGACAGGGGCAGGCACCATGTTTTGGAGAATCTCCCAATTCTCTTGCTAAACAGAACCATAAACAACTCTAGGCCTCAGTAAATTGGTTTCAGTTAAAAAAAACAGCAAACTGTGTTCCACAGCGAACTGGTTTAATGTTAAACAACCACCAAAAACGCTGCTTAAATCCCCCTGGGAAGGCCTTCTGGGGCAGCCAAAGCACAGTGGGGGGGGCTTTACCTCATTCTTCTCAGCTGGTGCCGTGGCTGGGGCCTCCCCCCCGGGTGCTGAAGCAGGCCTCGTGGTGTTGGGCGGCCCCGAGCTCATCATTCTGTCCACGGGTGTGTCCGTCCTGGAGCTGGAGAGCCACAATGCACTCTGGGTAATCCCACTAAATGAAGACCCCCTCCCCAACCCAATTAAACCAATAACATCACGTAAAGCTATAATACCCTTTGGTGCATGATGTTGAAATGTACAGAAGTGGCCTAGATTGTGGAAACGCTTCCAATTTTTAGAGATTGTAGAACTTAATTCAACTGTTGCTCCAGTTAATCATTCAATGTATGATGTTTGTTACATTCTTTTACTGTGACACTGCTGCCAATATTTGTAATTTTTAAAGAATAATGCTAAAAATGCTAGGTGTCTCCACAATTCTGGCCACTGGGGTAATTTGAGCAGAGTGACCGTTTAAACCTACTCTGTCCAATCTACCACACCAAGGAATGTTCAGACTCCCTGCTAAATAATCAGGAATTTGAAAATGTACATATAAAAGAAAATGAAAAAGACAAAGACATTCACCGGAAATCCAACCCGGCCCCAGCAGGGTGCCCAGATAAAGAGGATTGAGGTTATAAGACTGGGCGAGCAGCGACTGTACCAAGGGAGGAGAAGCGCACCAGACGGGGACTGGAAAAGGGGCGACAGCCCACCCCCTTTACAGGTACGGGAGGGGGGCGGCACTGAGAAAGCCTTAACCAGGGCAGGGGGATTAAGGCAGCAAGAGGGGGAGGCCCCTGGGGATGGGCTGGGCCTCTCCTGGGGTGTGGCTGTTAGCCGGTCTTAAAGGTAAACACACAATGAGGCAGGACGACGTCCTGCATAATAACCATAAAAACAACGATAATACTAATATCAGTACCACTACTACTATGACTATTACTACTACTAATAATATCATAACAATAACAACAAACAACCGCAACAAAAAAAAATAAGCCGCTCTGGACCCCCACGACCCTGCATAGGACAACCAGTCTTATTATTATTATATGAATATTAACATCATCAATATTATCATCATGGGTAGTTAAATACAGCCGCCAAGCCACCCGCTGTGGGGCCGCCGCGTGTCACTAAGCCCAGGCAGACGGATACCTCTCCGGAGACTCCTCAAAGATGCTGTGGCAGTCAGAGCTCTCCAGCATCAGGCTGCGGCTCAGGTTCGGCGCGCCAGGGTAGTGAAAGTTGGCGAAGGAGTGCGACATGGGCGAGGTCTTGCCGGCGACGTCGGCCACCCGCTTGTCCTGGGTGGACAGGCCGTAGGAGAGGCCGTCCAGCGCTGGGTTCAGCGAGCGCGACATGTAGGTGTCGGCGGACTGCGGCCGGCGCAGGGGCGAGGCCGGGTACGGCGACAGCTTGCTGATGAGCGGCGTCAGCAGGTCGGCGTAGGCCGCCTTGGCCGGCTTCACCAGCTTGTCCACGTGGATGTTGAGCAGCTTCTGCTCGAAGGCGCAGGAGAAGACGCCGGCCGGGAGGTTCTGCAGCCAGGACAGCAGGCTGAGGTCCAGGTCGTCGCAGCCGTTGCCGCACAGCATGTCGATGCCCAGCAGCACCTCGCTCTCCGTGATCTCCTCGCCTGTGGCCTTGCTCTGGCAGAACTCCACGCAGCACTCGTACAGCACGCCCTTGATGAGCAGCTGGAAGAGCCGGTTGCCGCTGGCCCGGAAGCCCGCCTCGCTCAGCTTACGGTCGGCCGGGATGAACTCGGCCACCATGCCACAGGCCTCCTCGAAGCAGTGCACGCGCGCCGTGCTGGGGTTCCACTCCTTGAACTCGGCGTGGTGGGTGAGCCGCGGCAGCGTCAGCAGCAGGCAGAGTTTGCTGTAGTCCTCCTTGGAGGGGCAGAACTCCTCCAGGGCGTGCAGGCACTTCACAGCCTCCTGCATGGTGATCTCCAGCTAGGGCGGCACCGGCACCCCGTCAGCCATCGACCTCCACGCCACCTCGTCACTGTACCTCTATCCCAGCGTTTCCCAATCCGGTCCTCTGGGACCCGCAGACAGTCCACGTCTTTGCTCCCGCCCAGCTCCCGGTAGGTAGGGAGCAAAAACGTGGACCGGCAGTGGGTCACTGAGGACAGGATTGGGAAACACTGCTCTGTACTATACTCTGGCCCTCAACCAGTTTTAACTTCAGTGTTAAATGTCACATAATGTTATTCTTTCATTGATAACTAAATTATGCATTAGCTGTCTCTATCACTCCAGGGAACACTCAAAAATGTGCATTAGTCTTGCATTAAAAAACAATAAAATTATGTTCCAGACCAGAGGCCAGAGAGCTCACGTGCTGGGTTTTAATTTTAATCACGTTACTAGAGGCAAAATAGAGGACTAAGCTTACTGTGGCTGGACCATATGAGCCATATGCTGTTAGTACAGAGACTCATCCACAGGCTCAATGGAGTTAAGCAGATTTAAAATGCACTATATGTGTAGGCCTGTAACATAAAGTTTGTAACTCACCTTTCACTTAAAACAGTATTTATCTATATATTTATGTTAACCTTGAAATGAGAGATTTTGGATGTGTGCAGCTCTGGACTTAGTACCCCTTGGTAGCTTGGGTTGCCATGTTCCAGATCTAATCCCCCTGCCGCCATCCCCCACCCCCTCAGCCCCCTACTTACATGCTGGGGCTCATCCTCAGCAGACATGGCGTTGTTCACGCAGAGGGCCTCCAGGAACTTCTGCTTCAGGACAATGTAGCGGAACCTGAAGGGACACGTAGAAGTTTAGCGTGCACTAACACGACGGGCCACCATTACCAGGATCTGGCCTCACTATTATTAAGGGTGTGGCTCCCACACATAAAAGGAGACTCTTTAAGGAATGAAGGGATACAGTCTTCTTCAAACAACGAGGAAGTCTCCGTTCCCTATTTTCAAGCACAAATATAGCATCCCCTGAGGTGAAGTCAACTTGCCTCTTTCTGTCAAACTTGTCCATACACTCCAGAGGCTGAATAAACTGCAGAACTTCATCCCACTGG
Source organism: Petrocephalus schoutedeni (assembly GCA_026780765.1). Taxonomy (NCBI): domain Eukaryota; kingdom Metazoa; phylum Chordata; class Actinopteri; order Osteoglossiformes; family Mormyridae; genus Petrocephalus; species Petrocephalus schoutedeni. Next base: position 6,714,807 of record JAODKL010000044.1, read on the forward strand.
CCGTCGAGCACCAGCTGCCTGGGAGAATGAAAGGACAGGATGGTTCTCTCATATGTCTGCAGAGATTCCAGCTGTGCCGATCTCACTCTCAAAAAACAACATCAGTGCCTAGCACTATTAGTGCATTTTTAGGATTTGTCATGGACTTGGGGAAAAAAAAATCCTGTCCATACTCATTTATTACCGAATTGTACCTGTAAACTCTGCGAGATACACAAACCAACAGTTCTAGTGTTAGATCATCACTAAAAAAGGAGGCTGGCAGAAGAGCCAAAAAAATGAAAATATAAACAAGGTCTCCCAAAATATTTTCTATATTATAGACAACTGCCTCGTGCCCATTGCTTCCGGGATAGGCTCCGGACCCCCTGCGACCCTGAACAGGATAAGCGGGTTGGAAAATGGATGGATGGATGGATAGACAACTTCTTAGTGCTGGTTATTTTCTAACCGAATTTCTGCACCATGGAACCACAGACTGCTAAAAAAAAGACAGCCTTGTCTTCCGGAAAAAAAAAATAAATGAGTCACCATTGTTGACCATCAGGGAGCATCAGGAGTGCAGTCTGACATGCTCCTCAAATTCAACAGTCTATGCGGCGTTTGGCGGCAGAATGCGACATTGCGGGGGGCTGATGCGCAAACCGCCGGGCCTCACCTCAGGAACAGCATGTCGTCCGAATAGAGCCCGTTGATGACGCCGCTCTCCTTCTCCAGGGCCAGCATGCTGATGTGAAGCTTCCGGGAGTTCAGGAAGTCCAGAATCACCTTGATGATCTCCACCTCCTTGATGTTAATGGTTTCCTCGGCTGTCATGGCGGCGGCTCTGAACGACTTGGCGGGAGAAGCACGAAGGGGTGGCAGCTTATAGAGTGTACAATAGCCGACACATTACCAAAAGAGCAAGCAGAAGTGTTTTCGAGGGCACGGCAGTCCTAGGATGTCAGGTGAGGTCGGGTGCACAGCAGTGGTGTCCTACTGCTCTGAAGTACAGCAAAATAAAGCATTTCTGAATAAACTCCATTTAGCGTGGTGCAATAATTTTTATTTTTTATGTGCATATACCATCTGGTTATTTACTACCATTATTATTTAAATCTTTATATATTTAAGTATTCCTTAAATATATAATCTTTAAATATTCAGAATATTATTATATTCTGTTTTTCAGCACATCCTATTTGCGTGATTTTCATTGTTTCCCCACCAAGTTTACTTGCTTGTGTCCTTGTCTTTGCACTTTGTTTTGCACTATATGAGTGTTTATCTGTGCTCTACATAGTATCCTGCATGCACAAGGGTTTCCCCTCTGGATCAATAAAGTTTATCTTAATCTTAACCTTAATAAACATGAAAGTGTCAAGGGAGAGTATAGGTGATTGCTTTAAGGCACACAATATCCATCAGCACTCTACGGAAACATTGCTTCATTACATAAAAGCAAAAAGACAAGGACCACCCGGGAGTCTCCCACACCTAAAGTTGCAAAGAGTTCAATGAAACTGAGTAATATCACAGCCAGAACTGAAACTTCAACTTCAAACTTCTGCAGAATCTTGAAGATAGCTTCTGCCTTAAAAATGCATATATTGTTTCTATATCAGACTAAAGAAGAACGGGCACTTAGGTTTAAAGTGCCCAAACATTCTTGTGTCTCATAATTTCTCACCAGCTATGTCTCTTTGCACCCCGAAAACCACCAGGTGCATGAATCGGGCTATTGGGATAATGCACCTGCACCGCAAAAGCATGGCATCTTCGGTGCATTAATCACAAACCACCCGAAGGAGCTTTCGGCACAGTGACACCCGGGATGGGGCGAGAAGGCCATCTCCTGGCTGCATGTCCCCCACCCCGAACAGGACCCGACCCGAGGGCTCCATGCCCGGGCACAGAGCGGCGACACCCGGCAGGGCGACGGCTCTAAAACGAACAAAGGCTGTCCCCCGAGCTGCCGCAGCCGCGAAGCCGGGGGGCCCGGCAGCTGTCAGCGCTTCCCCGGCTCCGAGGGCACCGTCGCTGCGGTGGGTCAGGGGAGAGGGGGGCGCGGGCATGGCGCAGAGCAGCAAGCCCGGATAAGGATAGCGCACTAGCCGAGCAGCTAAACCAGGCTCAGCCGGCCCCCTCCGGCCCTCGGCCACACACGCTCCCACATGCACGGCGACCGGAGCAGCACTCGGGGGGTGCGGTTACCGAGGCCGGCCGGGGACCCAGTTCGCGGGGAGAGCCGCCCCGGAGCAGCGGGACGCGCATCGGCTTCCCTCGGACCGCTACCTGCCCGGCTACCCGCGCTAGCCGCCTAGCTAGCGTTAGCCTCCCGGAGAGCGGCCGCCCAGGCGCCGCTTACAGTCTCACCTCGTCGCCTTTATAAATACATTAACTGCGCTGGAGCTCTTCGGTTCCGCTCGTATAACAGGCGCTGCGCGCTGCTCCGGCGTCCGCGCTGCGTTCTGTATCGCGGACTATTCGGTTCGCGTCCCCCCGCCCCGTCCTTTTTTTTTTTGTTTTGGGTCGCCGTCTCCTCCCACCCAGCCTCCGGCTGTCAAACGGGATCACGGCGATCGGCCAATCGGATAGCAGAGGCGCGACCGGGGAGTGCCCGTCGCGACAGTCGCGCGCTGGGGACCGCGCGGGCGTGGCCGCGGGCTCTGTCGCGATAAGGCGTCGCGTCGCGGGCGATGCAGCGGAGAGCTGTGGGAGTGTCCCGGGAGCGGTTTGGTCTGGGATATCCAGTGTCGGGATGCGGGTAGCAGTGCGATAAACGCCTGTATAAATACACAATGGAGTGAAAATGCGCGTGTTTTTCTAAGCAACCGCCACTTTTTACATATAAGAGGCACTTAAGGTTTGTTTAAAGCACGCAGTTGGGCGCTGTTTTGAGTGTGTATAAATGTGTAAATTAATGACTTAACATCTTACATTATAATGAAGTTTCGTTGTGAACAACTAAATACAAATACTTCACCCCCTTGTATTAGCTAAAAAATACCTTTTTTGTAATAGGAAAAACACAAATGCACATTATAGAGAGACATACAAATAGTAGACGCCATGCTTGTTTTTATTCAAGACAAAAGAAAAACACACGTGACATGTTAACAGGTTACTGCACAAGGGTTGTAGAATATGCATTTTTTATGGTAAAACAGGACGCCACACAGAACAATATTTAACAGTATCCATTTACAATTGCTAGCTGTTCATCTTGGCTTTAAACAGCCAAATACGACCATGATAACAGTCAAACCTTTCATACAATGAAATGTCAAAGGCATCTTCTTTCTGATTTTTCCCAGAAATGCATTTGTAACAGACCTGCAGAAAGGAATATTTATTTTTAAAATAACAAAATAACTATCTGCCATTTATAATCCATCTGCTGCAACCTCACCAATTCATAAAAAGGGTAATTTTATGGTTGGAAAATAAAATCAACTGGCAAATAACTTTTGATAATTATCTTCAAATGGCATATACATTAACAGATAGACATACCTGTCATTTTTCATCGTGCTGGACCAATGGCACAAACATATTCATCTATTGTAGTATATTTGTGACATGGTTTCTAAAGGGGCACCTGTTCAATGCAAGTTATGTGAAACCATCAGTTTCAGACCAAAGCAAATACAGGAATGTTTACACAGAAACAGGCATCGGTGATAATCTGAGCACAAGCATGACTTGTTTTTGTACGCTTTATTGACACACTGTGAAGGAATGTTACCATACACCCTGAAAAAAGAAAAGTAACCATGTTCATACTATGAGATAATTTCTCTAATATTTGCAGTATTTTTCCCTCCTACATCAACTAGAAATAGGTTCTGAATACTTTGGATTAATTTGTCATGGCAAAAAAAGGGTCTTTTACATAACATGCAACTTTTCTCTAGATTTACCTGAAAACTTTTTAAAAGTGTATTTTGTATCTAATGGATTAGAAACACAATGTATTTATTTAACCTATGACCTGAAATATGTAGTGCAAAACATATAATGAAATCTTCAACCATAATTTGCAAATAGGATATTTTAAGATTTAGTAAGATAATTTCCAATTATAATTATAAATCAGATTGTGAAATATGTTTATATTCCTGTATATAGTATTTGATTGTTCTCTTGTTTAATTTAGAGATTTTCAAGTACAAAAACAGAAGGTCCCCCATACGAATTTGTGGTTTTTCAGTTACAAGTACTCATATCCATGCAAGTAATATGAATAATCTATGACCAATTATTAAAAAAAAAAAACGAAAGGCAACTGTCATATATATTTTTACCAATTATGCACATATAACTACATAAAGAAACTGTTTATTTAAACTAAATTGCACAGATCAAAATCCAGGATGGGCCTGAAATGAAATAATCTTAAGTAATAAGTCAGCAAATTGCAGTCTTTTCAAAATAAACAGTCCAGAGCACAGATTACCCACATCCCACTGAACCTCGTTGTTATAAATTTATTTGAAAAGACCATGCTATAAAAAGGACACAGATGGTATATAAATAAAACAATGTCATGGTTAAAAGCCAAATAGAATACTTCATATTTCAATATTAATCTACACAGCTCAAATGAAAGCATTGATAGCAGAAATATATATTGTACCAAAAGTTAACAAGTGTTATGTTCAGCCCCACAAATCTGTACTTTGATTTACAGGATTAAGCAAGTGAGTCACTAAACACAATGTTTCTGTGGTACCCATGAATCACTTGTTTTAAAGCTATTTACAATTTCAAACTAGGTGACACTCTAATTCAAGATTTGCCTGTATATACAGTACGTCTATTTGAATCACTATCTGATCCAAACATGTAGCAAACCTTTCAAACTATATTTTTGTATCTTTTATACTAAAGTTATTTTCTGTTACATCGATCGGTAAATACAGCGGATGTGTTCAGGACAGTATATTCTAAGAATTCTCTAATTTCTTTACAGTGGTCTTAGGTTGTTCAAGGACAAGATCTAGCCTCATCTCTTTGCTTGGAATACAAAATTTTGTATATACAGTCACTTCCATATGTTGCTATCGAAGCATAAACAATGTAGAGGCAATGCTTCCTATAGTAAAAATAAATTAATAAAAGTCTGTTGCCAGTCTCCAGCAAATCTGTTGTTTTTCAGTAGTGATTTACCATTCTGCATAAAGGCAATGTTTCCAAATACCAGTGGAGGGCGCCATTTCCACTCTGCTTCTTTCTTAACCCATCGTTTATATTAAAATTTCGCATGACACTATCACAAAATCAGAAGACAGCATACAGAAAAGCATACAAATGGGATAAGCTCACAAACGCTTGGCCGCTGTCAAGTACGGGTCAAAACAAGCATAAGGCCACAAATGTTAACGTATGAAAATTTTACCGACACAGACGAATGACATTCAGTGCTTCTGTGTACCAGATTGCGTGACACTCATTCCCGCTCTTATCAGCGCACAGAGAACCGCACACATGCACACATTCAAGACTTTATTAAAATCACCCAGGCGTCCGCGGTCGAGCGGACTGAACGCCTTAGTAGTTTTCATTTGATACTAGCTAATGGTGATATACATTCCAGTTGTGCATAACCGCATCGAGTTCTGTTCCGGCTGAGAAGAAAAAATTAAAAATTCAAAAATAAATGAGGAAATGTAAGCAAGAAGAGCTGTGTGTTTGTCCAACAGAATTGTGCCTAATCCAAGTGGATATGTACAGTATGGTAAGGCGATGATTGTGAGTGTCCCAATTTAAAAAAAAAAAAAAAAAAGCTGGTTAAATTCCACTAGGACTTTGTCGAGAGAACTTTCTTGGGCGTTCCTGGTTTTTTGGTTTGCCAAAGGTGGCTGTAGATGGTGACGGCGTCGACGCTGGCAGACATGGTTTTGGCAGGGATGTGGCTGAACTGCTTCCTGTCGGAGTTGTACTTGTACAGGCCCTCGATCATCTTATGGGTGATGGTCTTTGGTCCAATGCCTGCCAGCTTGGTGATCTCCTCCGTCTCGGGGCAGTATGTGTACACGGATCGGAACTGGCAGCCCGAATCTCGAAATAGGATCAGGAAGTTGTTCACTTCTGATTTCTCCATTTCCTGAAAAAAAAATGAACATCCACATTAGAATTAATTTCACTGCAGCTGTCACTCTGCTCTTGAGATAAGTGTCAAGTAACATGACATGCATGTAATTAAATTACAAGCAGGCTTAAGACTGGAACTCCTACCTCTAATATTTTGTTCTTTTGACCTTCATTCACCCTTCCAGCCAAGCAGCAGTGGGCCAGGGCATTCTGGATAATATGCTTATTAGACTTGGCGCTGGGCTCCTTGTACAGCTTTGGTCCTGTGCAGAGACAAGCTCAAAATCTTCAGACCTCCAGGGGTTTTGTGAATTTAATGCATGATAATGCTAGCTGTAGGCTACTGGTATAAAAAAAAAACTGATGAGCCTAATGTGTAGGGAAGGGTGCTTGTGATTAGAAGGTTGCTGGTTCGAATCCCCAACCAGCAAGGTACCAGTGAGCTACCCTGAGCAAAGTACTGCTACCTGGGTGTTAAATAATAGCTGCCCATTGCAATGTCATGATGTCACATGTGGGTTAAATTCAGAGAATGCATTTTGCGGTGTGTCACCAATGACAACTAATGACTTTTGCTTCAGATATACGCATCTGTGGACGACGACTTCTGACGTTTGGAGAAGTTGATGAAACAAATGATATACAACAGAGCAAGCTTTTGCCTTTTGTGAAACCATTTGTAACTATTCATTCCATTGAATTGAAATGAATTGAAAAATAAGCACGGAGAATTTGTACTCATTAGTGTGTACAAAATACTCAAAGATGTATCAATTGACCCAAACCTGTGTACTCCGTATTGGAAGCTACCGACGAGGTGGTAGAGCCATTTTCCCAGTCCTTCTCTCCGTTTCGGCTTTCCGAGCGGCAGGGGGAGAGGCATCCGTCTGCCGAGTCCGGTCTGGGTGGGGATCGGGACGGTAAGTGGAGAAGCGTTCAGCAAGTCCCCCGTGACATCACTCTCCTCACCTCCGCACTCCTCACCGGTCACAGAGCCACGAGAAGCGTTCCACATGTACACAAAAGCCCATGCAGCAGGAGAACAGGCCGCCAGAGTCTCCTGAGGCAAAGCTTTGACGGGTATGTCCAGAAAGCAGGTGAGAGCGGCAATGAAAAAATCATGGGAAGGCATCAGCTGTGCTGCAGACTCAGAGCGTATGATTTATATATGACATGACGCAGAGCAATGCAAGTATAGGGAGCTATTTGGATTATCTAGTAGAAGTGAAGGACTTAACGCTTTTGTGAGTTTTAAACAAAAACAAATTACCATGCTTTGGAAAAAATTATATGAATTCACCTGCTTATGCATATTCTAAATGCTTTTCCAAGACAAGGTTGCGGGGGGTAGGGGTGAGTCTGGGGCTTAATTATCAGCATTTATTCAAAATATTTTTAGGATGCACATTATTTGAATGTTTTTACTAAAATCAAAAGTATGACTACTTAGTGAGGACGTACTGGTTTGTTTGGCACAATCTGACAGCTCATACAGCTGTACTGTACTGTATGGAGAGTGATTTCTTAGGTTACATTTTCAAAAATCAATATTTTCATTGATTTTGTATTTTGGTTCTTGCATTTAATCCAGCATCTTGTATTTTATGCAAAGAAGTGTACGGTTCCTGGAGGAATTGGAGTTTAAGGGCCTTGCTCAAGGGCCCTATTGCGAAATCACCCTGCCGACTCTGGGACTCGAACCCTAGACCCTTCAGTGACAGGCACAGCGTCTTAACCTGCAGAACAACAGTATCATTCTGTTCAAAATTAACTCTTGTAAGATAATTATAGCTTTTTGGGATTTATTTTTCTTATATTACTTCACCTAGTGGGAAATTTAGAACGGGGCCCAGTGCTGAGAGTCTGAGAGCGACTGGCAGGTGTTCGACTCGCTATATTGACATTATCTCAATGGCATTTCCCTCAAACAGGAAGGTAGCAGGAGTGATGGAGTGATTTGGGTTACAGCAGAGAGACCAACCTTCCTTTTTTCACTTTAGGAGAGCTCAGAAAATAGGAGAGGCTGCCAGAAGCTAGCCTACTGCTCGAGAACATCCCGGAAACATGGGAGGAGAGTAAAAGGGCACAGAGAACAGACAACGTCAGTTTTTTTTTTTTGATCCGACAGTCAAAATGTTGCGAAGTCAAGAGTACGGAAGGCAGCTCAGTTAGACATTCATGGGTTAGTCAGTAACAGACCAAACAGAGGACAGGTTATAGCACAAAACAGACACAACAATGGGCAAATATCCGAATCTAATTGGAGTTAAGACAAAAATATCCGTATAGACAAATTTAAAAGCATTTTTTGTATATATTTTTTTTAAATAATACGGCTGCAAGGAGCAGCAGAAGCATGCATTTAATGTAATTCTGCCAAAATCTAAGCAGGAAAAATGATGCTGTATTATGAAAATACACAGAAATGTTATAAACTTGACATACTTTAACACTAAGAATGTCACACTTTCTGCAAAATACTTTTCTACAAAAAAAAAATGAAGTAATGTTTGGTACATAAATTCAGCGCTACAGGAGGAAGGCTGCAGGTAATATCATTAAGAACGTCCATGAGAACTTGAGATACAGCACCTGAGCCCTCTAAAAAGCCAAAAAAGCCAAATAGAATACTTCATATTTCCATAGCTGTTCGATAATGACACACATGACACAAATAACCGGATGTTTTGTGAAGGTATCATGGCTGCAATGGTAACTTGGGCTGGGTGGTGTCCTTACCTGGGAAGGACCCTCTCGGACTGAAGACTTTCGTTGTCCCCAAGATTGAGGGAAGCCAGAGACAGACTAGAGACTGAATGGACACGAGGCCGGGAGCCTGTACGCAGGACCAGGAGAAAATGCACACAGACACTGTAGTACATGTAGTACAAGTACATTAAAAACCATAAAATGCTTGAGGTTTTTGACAACATATGGATATCAGCTGAATATCTATTAGCAAAGACAAAATCATTGAATAACAGGATGACCAAGTTAGTAGAAAATGGCTAGAATATTTGCTCACTGACAATTGGCCACTTGAAGTGAGTGACAAAGGAGACTGGCCAATAGCAGGGTCAGGTGGTGGAACTGAATTAACTCCTTGGCAGATTTACCTGCAGCAGCCTTGGCACTGGGCTTGGGAGACTCCATAACGTCTCTGTGTATTGATTTGGGGCGGGGCTTCTTCGGCTTGGCACTGAGGGGGCGGGGCTTAATTACACTGTCCATGTCCTCCATCAGCTTAAGTTGCTTCCTCCTGAGATATTCCTGCTTTATAAACTCTCTGCGCGCCTTCTCATCCTCCTTCTTCTGCCTCTCCTCTTCCGCTTTCATTCTGATGGAGGACGATGAAGATATTCATCCGGTTAACACTCCCTTTCAGATCGGTTATATTGCCATACAATAATGCCAAATATATCTCAGCGCAGCAATATGTATGTGACGGTGCCTTCGCTTACTGGAGTGATGCATAATTACTGCTCATAAGTAAAGCTCCTGGGTAATATAAGTCCAAAAAAAAAGAAGGGGAAGACTAGAGATCCAAAAGTTAGAATCTCAGTGCATAAATGTTTGTTTTGAGGATTTACATAATGTTCTGCTTACAAAGCACTACATTATGTATGGCACCATTCTTCCAAATTACTGTGAAGAAATCATCTTAAATTGTTTATATTTGTATAAATGCACATTAACCATTGCCTGGTACAGTATAAACATGAACTTTGGAATGCATTCATCCATTCAGCCAATCAGCTTCCATCCCAGGTCAGGGTTGTGGGGAGTTAATGTGAGGTCATACAGGAAGTGATGCAGAGGAAGTGTGTGGGGCTCACCTTGCCATTTCCTTCTTCTGCTCCAGCTCGGCCTCCAGCTGCTGCTTTTTCTGTTGCGTCTCCCTCTCTCTCCTCAGCCTCTTCTCCAGCAGTGCCGCTCTCTTCATAGCAATGTCCTCCTCACCCTTCATATCATCCTGGAAACGGCAACATGCAGAGGCATGACGGCCTCGGCAACGACATGTCAAGACCTTCTGCGTCAAACGCGATACTTTCATCTACGCTTGCTCATGCTAGAGAGCAAATTAACCCAAGCCCTTTCAGCTAGATGCCAAATTACAGAATGTTTTGCCATTACTCATGGATCTTTTTTTTTGTCCCTTCAGCTGACAAACTTAATTATTCGTAAACTTGAATTATGACCTGGAGAGCGCTGCTGTTTCCTCCCTTTAAATACACAACTCATTAATCGGACGTAAAAAGGTGGATATGCTTATTCGTTCAAATTTTAAATAAGAGGAAATAATGAATAATTAAATAATACATAATAATAAATAAATGAGTAGCGAAAGGAATTTAAAATGAAGATCTCAGTGACACACGTGCGCCTTGTGTTGCGAGTCCTAACATCTTACAGCATGATCCCAGGCTACTGTGACTGTACCGTATGGTTTATATCTTTACCTTGAAAAAGAAGCCACAGCACACTTTCTGTTCTTCGCTGGAGGCGTCTTTGTCAGCCCCACTTTCATCCTTTTCTAATCCCTGGCTGTCCAATGGTTTGAGGACGGACAGCGGCACCTCTATCAAGTTCTTTGCAGCCGGGCCGGTGGAGCTGGTGGGATTTGCAGAGGGCATGACAGTGAAGGTCTCTGTGACAGGTTGGGTTAACACCTCAGCCACTTTGGATTCCCTGGGCTTGCTCCCCTTTCCTAGATCCACCTCTGAGCTCCGGTCCTTCTGCTTCGTTTCTTTGGTTGGCACAGGAGCTGGTTCCACAGCCATGCTCTTCTGCGCTGGTATCTCCAGCGCCGGCTTCTCATTTCTGGTGCCCTGTGGGCTCCCCTCAGTCTTGGGTTCTGGCCCTGCAGTGGGCCTGGAGTCGTGACCTAAGTATGTGTAGGAGGTGGTCTGGGTCTGGCTGGGGGAGAACTTTCGCAGTCTGGGAAGGCTGTCGACCGACTGCGGGGTATTGAGCATCCGATTAAAGGGGGTGATCTTCAGCTCGCTTGGACGAGGTGTCCTAGGGGTCCTGGAGTGAAACGACGCCGATTTCCTCTTGATGGTTGCTGGGGAGCGGTGGGCAGGCCGAGGAGACCCGGCAGAAGACAGCACAGGAGACATAGACCCTGTGGAGCGGGTGGAATGGCGGAGATCTTGTACTTGTTTCTGAGGAGAAGGTTGGGCTGGGGAGATGACCCACGACTGCTGCTCTCTCATCTGCATGATGACCTCCTGCTGCTGGGCCAGTCTCTGCATCTCCACCTGCAGGAAGTTCAGCGAGGTATTCAGCTTCTCGATGGACTTGGTGTACTCGGCCAAATCCACCTCGCTGGTGCTCTCGTCACTGGAGGACTTCATCCACGTGGCCTGGTTTCGGTCCACATCTTCACCACCCAGTTTACCTTTGAGAGGCTGTTGGTTGCCATCAGCAGCTGGTTTGTGGGACCGGGTACCACCAGAAGGTGAGTTACCTTCCCCAGCTGCTGGTTCATCCCCGAGTGGTGAGGTGGCACCTCCCTTCTTTCTCACCACATTCAGGAAGGCTGTCCTGCCCATCTTCTGCCTGTGTCTGGTGAAGGCCTCTTCTACTTTCTTCTTCTGTGCTTCAATGGCCCTCCGTTTCTCCTCCAGTTTCATCTTCAGATGGACCATTTCCGAGGCGAGCATCTGGGTAGGGTCTCTGGGAGACTGACGTGTAGGAGTCACCTGAGCCATCTGAGCCCATGCCAGCACATGTGGGATATTAAGCTCAGAGCTTTCGGGGGTTGTCTTCAGGGAGCTGCTGCTGGTGCTCCGTCCCTCCACGTGGTTCAGCTTCTTAAACTTCTGCTCGGCAAAGCTGGTCATCTTGACACCGGAGCTAGAGGAGGTTGTGCTGTCGGCATGGGACCTCGCACTCATTGAACTGGGGCAAGGGCTTGTCATCTCTCGAGCCTTACTGGCCCTCAGCTCAAAGTCGTGGTCCATGTCTGAGTCCAAGCTCACTGTGTAGTCCTTCAAGGACGAGTCCTCATCCAGGGTCTCCTGGATGTCTTCGGTGCGCACATGGATTCCCGTGTCCACCTCCGTTGAAACGGAGTCTGTGTCTGCTTCAGCTCCCCGTGCTTTGGAGCACGGATCCCCCTTGTCAAGGCCATGAAGAAAAAACCCATTGTCTACATCCTCCACCTGAATGCTGCTCTGTGGCCTTTCAGAATCATGGATGATCTTCAGGGCCTCCTCAATGCTGGGCATGGGCTGGTTCCCATGACCATCCGAAACTGGACCATTCAACAATCCTTTGTTATTCTTGGGTAGAGACCTTCCGGGTTGTCGTTCAGTGTTGGTGCTTGCAAGGTTCACTGGAAATTCCTCCTCCTCGATGCCTCCTCTTTCACTCTGACCATTCACAGGTTGGAAGGAGAGATTCCGCTTCATATTCTTGGACACATGATTCACTTTGTAGCCCAGCCCATCCGTGCTGATGGACCTGGTCATGCCACGGTTGGAGACTGTGGAGCTCTTCATAGTGTCCTCCTTATCAAAAGGAATGTCAAAAGATATCCCATGTGCAGATGATCTATCAGACAGAGGGACAGAGAAAACCAAACAATTCAAGATCGGTGTACGAAAGGCTGACAAGTTTTGTTGCGCACAGACTCCTTTAAGAACATGCAAGGGGGATGTTTTGAATGTTTTGCTGAGAGTTAGAGTTAGTCTGTGTGCGTACATGTTAAAATTAAATACTCCTCCTCTCCGTGTTGATGTGTTTTCATTGCTCTCTCAATGGCATTCCAGGGTGGATGCAATCTACTCCTCTCCGGATTGTTTTAGCCCTTACAAGCCCTTCCCAACAATCGGCGTGGCATAACTTTAGCAAACTGCATTATTAACCTAGACATCGGACATGCACAATTTATTCACTGACCGTTTTTCCTTAGGCCATGTGCCCACGCAGCCATCCATGTAAGACAATGAGGTCGATCGTTTTATTATACCTGACATCACACAATAGCACAAATCAGAAAAAACAAAAAAAAATAAAAAATCGCACACACATAGCAGTCATAGAAAAGGTAATATTTAAAGCACACAAACATCTCAAATAGAGCAGGGAAATGTCCAACATCAGTACTTCAGTGTCTGTCTCTTACCTGAAGTGGAAGTCTGAGATTGGGGCCTGAGAGGCAAGCTTGCAGAGAGAAAAGGAGACAGTGGCTTTTCTAATTTCTGGAAGTGCACTTCAGTTATATTATAACTCAATATAGATATATGGTGATGCATATATGGCAAGCAGAACTGACCTTGGCTCTTCTGGAGGTGGGGGATTCTCTGTAAAGCTTCTTTCGGTGGCATTAGAGATGGGCACTGAGGATATTCCTCTCAAAGATGATGAGTCCAGTGCTGGAGGCAGACCAAAACTCTATTAGACGCACTTACAAAGCCGCGGCGTCCTCCAAAACTATTACACTGCGCAAAGCGCGTCCGTTTCCGTCCGTGAACGCCTACCTTCAGCGTGCAGCATCTGAGGCCGCACGAACGACGGCTTCACAACTTCGAACCACCAGAACAGCTCCGCCATGAACACAAGGTAGTTGTTCTGGTGCAGAATACAGTGAAGAGAAATTAAGGGCAGGCCACAGAAGGTCCACTTATCCACTTCCGGTTGCTTCATACCAAACCCGCAACCCTGGAGGCATAAGGCACACTGCTACTCCCTGCACCACTTTGATGCCCAAAAATAAACCAACAGCACGTAGATACCATCATAAGGGTGGTGGGATCAGACATTACTGTAGTGACGTTTTCAAAGAAAACTGTCCAAGTGGTCGCAGAGTCAGCACTAGAAGTCTGCTTGCTACACTCCACTAGAGGTCTCTGTTTGCTACAATAAACCCATGCTGTAGCTTCTTGCTGTCATAATTTCTTCTTATGCACAACGGCAAAGAAAACGTTATTCATGTAAACAGTTTTACGAATTTCTGCTTGACACAGAGGGGAAAAAAAAACTAAAAAGAGATAATGTTTTTAGAATCTGATCATGCAGCGTGCATTTAGGTTTATTTACTTATGAGTTTTGACACTTCCCACATAAATTTGAGGAGTACACTCCTTTTTGAAAGACCTATAACAATATAATCTAGGATGGCTTAGGACAACAAATCAATCAACCAGAAACAACAACATTCTGCGCCCATCATGCACTATAGAAAAACAAAAAACAAATGACAACCATTTTCTACCACATATTTAATAAACCTCTGAAGTCTCACTCAGGATAAACTAAAATGAATCAGACTAATATAACACTGAGCAGCTCAAAGAAATAACTAAACTTTTACGGAAGAGTAAAATTCTGGAAGCTTAGTAATATGAAACTGGATTGTCCCTTGTCACAGCTTGATTTGGGGCACATTGTCAAGGGGACGGTGAAAAAATGCACATATATTTCATGATTTACGTACAAATAATCCATCCATCCATTTTCCAACCCACTTATCCTTCTGGGTCGCGGGGGGCGGGGCCTATCCCGGAAGCTACGGGCAGGAGGCGGAGAACAACCCAGGATGGGGGGCCCAGCCCATCGCAGGGCACACTCACACACCAGACATTCACACCCATGGGCAATTTGGTAACTCCAATTAGCCTCGTTGTGTTTTTGGACGGTGGGGGGAAACCGGAGTACCTGGAGGAAACCCCACAATGATGCGGGGGGAACATGCAAACCCCACACGCATGGAACCTGGGCGGAGACTTGAACCCAAGTCCCAGAGGTCTGAGGCAACAGTGCTAACCACTGCATCACCATGCTGCCCCCATGTACAAAGAATCAAACCTTTAAAAGAATTAAAAAAAAAAAAACAATTGAATGTTCAGTAGTTCACCCCTGGTTAACAAAATGTTTTTGTTTTCATAGATATTTAAACCAAGTATCCTAAAGATGATTCCAGCCTAATGACTTGACAGAAGGGATGTGGTCAAGATACGGACATTAACTGCAAGGATCAGGGTCGACGGAGACCCTCAAACCCTCGAACATTTCCTTTTTGAAATGGAACCAATCAGTGTACCCGTGATGTAAGCTGATTCCTCATATGGTTTCTGTTTATAGCAGCAAGGTTTAATGATCTATTTTTCAACAATGAGGCCATTTAGACCTCCAGATTTATGTGTGATTGCAGCCAAGAGTCAAGGACAGTTTATGTTAGTCCAGCATATCCATGGAATCCATAACTTTCAATGTGCAAGACATGTGTTGCGGGTTGTGTGAAATACTCATACTTGTTATGGCACGGTTATTACTCACAGCTGTACTTTGAGTGGGATTCTGAATCGGGTACTGTTTCATGATTGGCAACACAGCCTGGGCGGGTCTCCCAGGAAAACCACTTTCCCTTAAGCTTTGATGGAGCTTTTTGATAAACAAAAGCTTTATATGAAAGCAAAGTGGATGGAACGGGGCATGAAGAAGCCACTGTAAGTTCAGTGTTCTGGTAATGAGAATGGGTCAATACCGATGAGTCAGGGCTCCAGTTCCGAGTCAGAATTAGAACGCTGGCGTGCATCATGAGCATTACCACATACGTTTGCATGATTAAACCATCGCGTCACCAAAACCATGCGCTAGAATGAAAGTATCAAAAGAACCACATTTTCCTTTTAGAAATGTCCTTAAAAAAGCTAAGATTGACTACTTTGATATAAATGCCTCACTCCTTAGCAAATTGCACTGACACAAGTTTTGCCCAGGATTTGATCTGGCAACCTTTGGAAACTAGCCATACCTGACACAAATCTGTTAGTCGGTGTGTGCTTCAGTGTTGTGTGGGTGAAGAGCTCCTCCTACGGAGCCCCCCCACCCCAAAATTTGTCCTTCCCTAGAAAAAGGCTTGTGAACATACACACACACACACATATATATATATATATATATATATATATATATATATATAGTCAGAGTGTTTATATATATAAACAGTCTGACTGCCTCACACCCAAATCTCGATTTGAGCAGAAGCCAGGCCTTCATAGCTGTTTTTTTGGGAGGGGGGGGGAGCAGGGGCAGATCATTCAAAGGAAAAGGCAAGGCAGCCAATTCCCATTTCCATCTCAATGGACGAGGGCCGGGATTCATTTGTCCAGAGCACTTGTGTGTCCAGGCTCGGCAGCCGTCTCCACGCCTAACGAGAGAATTTCTTCAGTCTAGAGCCTCATTATAATCACACTGCCTAGATGCTAGTCCTATAACGAGAGTCTCCAGTTGACAGTAATATAATGATGCACAGCTAACAGCGGCTTATTGCATCCAGTCGGTGCATAATTCCACACGACTGCAAAGCGCAAAAAGAACGTTTGGAAAACTGTCCTTTTCCTAGTAGGACCACATTAAGAAGTCGTGTACATTATTAGGACCGTTTATTCAAGATCGTTTCCACTCGTTGCACCTCATGGGCCAAGGTAAGATGAATGCAACTTCTGATCAACCATCGAGTCAAAAATGGACGACAAGACAAGACAGGACTATTAATAGCTGTGATAGGAAGAAAAAAAACTGCAGGAAATGTAGGTTAGGGACCATCTTGCAAACAGAATGACAAAACTGCTGATGACTCATTCAGGGAGAAAATACCAAGGCTTTCCTCCTGGCAAAAAAAAATAAATGTCCCACAGGCTCCGCGGCTCTAGGAACCCATGACTCATGACTCATTGGCCAGAGCAGCTCTATCAGGTTAGGGCTCCTCTACAAATGCAACATCCCGACTCAAACGGCCAAGCCTTCAACCTTGAGGTTTTCTCAATACCGCGGGCCAGTGTGAGGATGCCAAGCTCACCTTGATTGACGAGGAGGCATAGACCATGTCCTCGAGGGTGAAATGGCAGCATCGGTCCAGGTTATCCCCACAGAACTCCTGAATCAGCTGGAGGTTGTACAAACTGTCCGCCAATGACATGGTCTCCTTCAGGCATATGTCTGTGGGGGGGGGGAGAGACATACCCCATGGTATCATCAGTACTAAGGATACAAGGCTTTTTCACTTCTTACTGTACTCACAAGCAAGGCACACACAAGCCAAACAAATACCTGCTACATGGCATAACTACACTCTTCCCAAAGCTCCTCCAATCAACCAGATTACAGGCCAGAAGGAAATCTTGCCGGAAATAACTTGCAGGATAATTCCGTGGAGGACACAAACACCTCTTATGTACCTTCCATGTATCGACAAGCCTTTGTCTACTTGCATTCTGGGAAATTTCATTAATGGCAGACTGACAAGGTTAATCAAATCCCAATAGAGCTGTTTACCAGCTAGAGTGAAGGTGTCTGACTGATTAGCACTAAAAACATGTTGCTGCAAATGACCTCCACTACGTGTCCCATAGGGGGTACATGGAGGATTCTTAATGTCTGTTGGACAACATTAGTGACAAACGTCTTACATCCATTTCTAGCTTTGCAAATACATTAGACATTTCAGGCCAAGTGCCATGCTGGAAGCCATGACAGCAGCCTACAGCTCAGCGCTCTCCTTGCTCTGTCCCTACCAGCATGGCAGCTACTTGCCGACCTGCTGGTCGACAAAAACAACGTCGTACCTTCCAGCTTGACAAGGTCCGGGCAGTAGAAGTGGAGAAGGGCGGCTATGGCGCAGCCATCCGCCGTGTCCTTCAGCAGGTTGTCCACCAGGGGGAGATACGGAGCCTGTCTGCACACCGGCTGCTCTTTCCTGTACCGAGCCTGCGCAGTGACAAACACCCGGTGAGAACACACTCAAGAGCGAGCCGCCCTCACACTCGGCGACCCCTATACGCTCACAGCGCACACCCACACACATACACGACTACGAATAGGCTTAGCTTAGGAAGTAGCTCCAGAAACAGCTCAGGAAGCACAGAAGGATTCGATTGGACAGACGAACCAGGGCAAAGCCACATGCAGAGTATATGCGACTGGTGCATTCTGGGATTGCGAGTACTTCTTTTGGTCTGTGGTCCTATCTTTGGCAGAAACTCATGCACCGAGCGCTACAGCCGGCGATCCTGCTCCGGGCCTATCATGCTCCCTGCCCTTCTGCATAGGCCCAGCATAAAAATGCTAAACACAACTGGGCTTAATTTATATAAGTACCATGCCTGCATCTGCTGGTGCCATGAAATAACCACGTATTGTTGATTCTAGTCTGTGCGCCCAGCTGGTGTGTTTTAAATCACTCATGTTACTGAGGTCCTGCTTTATTAAATGACCATGGTGGTCCATTCATCCACCTCCACCGAACGCTACTGGATGAATCTGTACACCCATTTCTGCAAATCACAGGTGCCACGGCTTAATATTTAATAATACATATTGGGTCAAGTGCCAGCAAACACATCTGCATTGCCACTGGGATATGGATCATTCCTGGGGGGTCAGAATTAAAGTGATTGCTCTCAGTAAGTGCGGTCGGGAAGGTTCTGCGATACTCATATTTGGTATCATCTCCAAGTGCCAATTATGCCCTTGACAAAAGCATATTAAAATGCAGAGGAAAACCGAGAAGGCTGAACTTCAGCTGGATGCACTGAAGTGGAGTGGGTGCTTGAGAAAAATTAGGCCGGAGCATTGACTGGCACGGCAGCCATCTGGATCTGGATGCATTTTTTATTACTGGGGACATGAAATTCATTACATGTTGGGGTGGAATTCTGTACAACATAAACCATGTGACACATAAAAAATCCTGTACCCAAAACACCGGCCCTGTATGCTAATGGTTGTAGAGTTGCTTACAACCCTAAGTAGAAATCATATCCTAAATGTGTTTTCTTGTGGCACAGACCAGAGTTAAAACATAGATCTTGGGGCTGGAATTTCCTCTATGCCCTGATGTACGATCTGCATACCCTCATTTAAAGTTAATAGGCATTTGTTAGTATAGAACTGCTGCCATTTCATAATTCGGCAGCAACCCCACCCTTTTCCCCCAGGTGGAATGAGCGGTCACGTCTCTGGTGGGCTGCATGCTACTCAGACACACAGGAGGGGCGATGTGGGGTGGTGGGGGGGGGGGGGTGTTGCTATGCACAGGAGCAGCTTCGTGAACTTACGGGAACCAGTTTCCAATACCATTTGATTGGAGACTTCGGCCCGGCAAGCAAGTGGTGCGAGAAATGAAAAATAAATAAAATTTAAAATTAAAAACAAAGGTGGTAGAAAGAATAGGAAGAACCATCAGCATGAAATGAACAAGCCAGCCTTGGTCTGGGCCTCTGACAAGAGCCCCGCCCACAAGGCCACACCCCCATGTTTAACCCAACCAATCTACATTTGTGTTCCAAGGGCCTCACCTGGTACAAATGGGGGACTACAGCAAAAATGTGACCTGCATGGGGGAGGGGGGGGGGACTCTGACCCACAGTACAGTCTAACACAGCTAATGGTTTTTTCAACAGTAGATGGTTTCCTCCCATGAGAAAACCTGAATGTGCCGTCTCCATAGGTCAGTGCCACAAGCTGTGTGCAGAGGACAGCAACCCAAAAAGAAAATGACTCAGTTAATGTTAAAAAAACACACATGGTCGTTTATTAAACCAAGTCTGTAAAAATATGTATTATTGTTGAAATTACTGGATACACACAGGAACGTCAAATGAGCCACATAGAGGGCAGATTAAACGGAGTACTCGATATATTTACACTGTCTGAAAAACAATCCCACTTAGTCTTTGTTCGTTGTTTTGAATGGCTTCAGTTCTAAGACAATGCCTATCAGACATGGCTGAACATTTGGCTGGTGATAACAGGGAGAGCCCAAAACCAATCAGATCAATGCCTTGTGATGAATGAGCTGATTGGTAATAAAAGATCTCTGGCCAAAGCCAATCATATTTACAGCAGGGTACTGTGATGCGTTATTAATGTGTCACTCCCCCCCCCCCCTCTTTTACACCTATTGTACGCCCCCTATTAGCACACATGGCATGTAATTGGACGCCGATTTAAAACAAGCTGCTGTTTGCTCATACATCTCGCATGACCCGATTCAGCAAATTTTAGTCACCTAACTTCTGATAAGGCAAAGGCACTGAAATGGGGAATGTCCACAAAGGGTCTTACGTGCTTCCAATGATCACATGACAGATTTTACAACTCTGGTATAAAAGGAGTCCTAAGCATTAACCTGAGATCACCCATTAAGCGCCTGGTTTCAGTACATTTCCCAAAAAAAGGTGTCCATCACTGGCATTCCGACCTCTATACCTTTTATTCCTGCTAGTATAACAAGGACAGAAAAGACATTAATTCAAACACTGTTGAGGCTCATAACAGGGATGAAATGTACTGTGAAGGCAGTGTGGTGGCATCTGGCTCAGCGGGTAGGACGCTGTGCCCGTGATCGGAAAGTCTCCGGTTTAAATCCTGTAGACAGCCGAGTGATTTCACCGTTGAGCACTTGAGCAAGACCCCAAAAGACCCCACGGGCTGGCTGCCCCTGCCCCTCAACTGTATGTCGCTTTGGATAAAAGCATCTGATAAATAAATAAACGTAAAAATACACAGAGAGTGAGAACACAGCAGAACTTCCAAAAATACCCCTTTACCCTGGACAGCCGTTTCTAACTTTGAGCACTGCCCCTAGAGGGTACGCGAGTATCAAAACGGGGTCAGCTTGGGTTTCTTATTACTTCTGCATGTATCGGGTCACAGATCTCAGCTCCCGAGAGGGTCGGCGTGGGATAAGGACGGCACGCGTTCCAAGGCAGACTGGCTGCTTACAATGGAGACGGCCCACGAGGCGGCCGCGGTAACCAGCAAAGGCCCCCAAGTTCACAGGTGGCACGAGGCTCAGTAATGAACCCGCCACTGCAAATGCCTGCAGTGACCCTGAGTGACCACAAGGGGGTGCCAATTCCTCTTTATAGTACTGCAGCGTGTGTCGCACAGCTACTGTGCCAGTGAGTTGACACAGAAGGCCCTGTCTAGACTGTTATCATACTGGGCATCAACAAGCCCCTGCCCTTGAAGCAAAATCACATTTGTGACAATGGGAGAGCAGATAGCGTTAGCTTTATCCCCTGTGGGTGCCTTGTGGGTCCACAGCAGGCAAACCGCTCACATTCCCTATAGAGTGAGTCTGCACAGCAGCACTGCCTGAAGGAGGTCACCACTGAAACAGCCCAAGCTGTCATTCACATGGAGCTGGACCTTTTCCGATGGTGACACATCTTTGCAATGCTTACAGCAATATAGTTCCATCACCACTTATGCAAAGCAGTCACACTCACATTTTCTACATTTTCTCTTACTTTTTCCATATTCTCCATTCAAAAAGTACAAAACAAATAGAACAGCAACATATCAAAAGGTCCTTTATTCCCTTCAAGATTCAAGATCGAATCTATGACCACAGCAACCTTGAGCCTCAAACACTGAAAATCTAGGTGAAATATAACCTAAAAGGCAAAGAAAAATACGACCAGGTTAACCAAACAGGAAGCGGTGCGAGTCGCCACGATCCTGAGAATCATCCTGTGATTGGCGGGCTGGACTCACCTGCGCGCCCTCGGCCTGGTGCGTGTCAGCACCGGGCAGATCTCTCAGCTTCTGCTCCTGAGTGATGATGTCTCTCAGGTACTCATTGACCTGGTTAATAAAGGAGAGAGAGAAAAACAAGCAAAACACGCATTCATTAGCGCCAATCGAACAGCGGGAACAAATTAGTTTCCAGGTAGGAACTGTAAATGAACACAAATTGTGTCAATACATGTCCTACTCCCCACAGACCTCAGATGAAAATGAGCCTAAGCTGTCCTACACAGCGGAAGTAGAGAAAAGAAGGTTTTATGTAACTAACTCCTTCCAAGACACAAACAGCAGTTTCTACTCATCACAATGCAGTTCCAAGGGGCATAATAATATTTTCAAATATTATAATAGTACAAAAAGCCAGCCCCTTCTCAAAATGGGATAAAGTTGCAAACCCTTTTATAAGGCATATTTTGCAAGACTTTATTTCCCCCCCCCCCCCCCCACTCCCGCAAACGTCCCACCTCAAGCAGAGGCGAGGGACATGTGCGCCTCTCCACACAGCAATGTAAACACATGCTCAGAGAGCCTCTGCTGGTAAACACGGCGAGCCACGTGACCGCGCTGGCGTTCGGCTTACACGGATCACCGGGCCCGCCTCAGAGCGGCGTTACAGGAATGCGCGCGTAACATAGATTATATTACCAATCTATGGAGAAGAAGGAGTTCGGGGAAAGGGCCGAATGCTCTAAGGCAAACTAACACAAACAGTAAAGCGGAGCAACCAATCAGGAGAACAGCCCATTTCCTGTGACAGAGTTATGATTTCATAGTATTACTGAAGGTGAGTCGGACAGGTACCTAAACCCACAGTTAGAGATGATGTAGTGATTTGATGATTCACTCTGGCATCAGGGAACACTGAAAGAAACACTGTTTGGATAAACACCTGGATATATGCTATGCTTAGCTTTTTATGAGCTTACCTGTTATCAAGATACCCGTGCCAGTCGCATGAGCTCACAATGTTCCCTCATCTTTTTACATTCATGGTGAACTGGCCAATCAAATGAGACTACTGTCCATCAGACATTAATCCAACATCTTAATGTGCCTGACATACAGTATGTGCATCACTTTTATTATTAACTGCTTAGATCAATGTGTCTGATAAATATATGGTAGGCAAGACAGTGGATAATTAATTGTTAAATATCTTACAATATCTGCTGTACAGGGCGAGGTTTTTAAGCTGAAGAACTACTAATAAAGCTAGATCGTGATTAATAACTCACAGTAAGAACTGGGCCACTGAGCATGCAGCATTATAATAAGATATATTATAATAGATATATTATAATAAGAACTGAAAATTAGCCTAACTTGATACAAGGAGAAAGATGAACTGAACTTGCTTACCAATGTTTACAACTATATTACAGGAAACTGTTTGGGAACAATAAAATTCTGTCCAGTGTGAATTATTTCAGCGCCTGGTTTGCAGTCTGGCATGGAGCCATAGTGCATTCTGATGCCACTGGTGATGCAGGGTCCTAAAACCCACCTTGTTAATCCAGGTCGCCACAGCCTCCTCTGTGTCGTAGGGCACATCGCCGTCCAGGTAATAGGGGGAATACTTCTGCACGCAGGACAGCAGCTTCTCCACGCTGACCATCTCCACGGTGTAGGCCATCATCAGGGTGTCGATCATGGCCAGGTGGGCACTCTGAAAGGCACAGGCCACCTCCATCACTAAAACTGCTTAGAACTCCCCTCTCCAACGGTGCAGTTACCCTCTGCAGCTTTTTCTTCTTCATCTTATTCCAACCCTTTGTCCACCAGGTGAGCAACCTCAGCACCTGTTGCCCTGGAAATGCCAGGTGGGTGATGAACTAAGCAGAATTTTCACAAATAAGGGGTGACTCTCTGCGAGTGCCACACTGTGTGGGTCACTGAAGCCCACCTTGTACTCTCACTTCATATAATAAAATCAGGGCGAATGAATATTGAAGCTACTATTCTCTTGGGTGTAATCGCCCCCACATTAATAAGAGATGCAGTCGGTTCGATATCTGAAAGGCAGTCAGTAGGAGTCATAACATTCTGCAAAACAACGAACTTCGAACATCCCTTGAATTTAGAAATTCAAACTATCTCCACTATTTCCTCTCAGGATCTCCAAAAGGATACTGGTTTCACCCCCCCCCCCCCTCCTGGTTTGTTGAGGAAAAACAAAAACGTTTACTTCTATAAATGCATTCTGTAGTTAATACCCACTTCATCCCCATATATCAAAAGAACTAAAGAATCACAGCCCCTCCCCCGTAACACCTAATCCATGTTAGGGAGCACACTTCAGCCTAGGATGGGATTTGTAAACTACTTCAATCAAAGGGACCTGGATTTCACTGCACTGAATTCTTGGTGCATGCTGATTGGTCAGTCTCCTATAATCATGCACGTGTCACTAACAGCTGGACGAGTCTTTCAATCAAGGAGACAAACCAGTCAAAGCACAAAAATAAGTGAACTATTCAGCCGAGCAAAGGAGCCTTTCAGGTGTAAAGAAGTTTGCAAAACCTGAAGTAGCACATAGTGTCCTCACTGACATGGATTTTCTGGTCACCCTAACACAGAGAGAAGAATTTTCTCTGCCCATAAAATGTCACGCCCCCCTTCCTGCCTGCATTCCAGGCTTATGCCATTTCCTGGGTGAACCTCAATATGCGTACTTGACTATACTTGTGTTCTCATGCACCTGTTTTACGTCATCTTCCGTTGCTCAAGAGCAGTCTCTGCACACAGACCAGAAACAGGGTTTAAACCCCCAACCCCAGAGGTATTAGGCATCAGAGCTACTTGCAGAGCCACAGTACCGGCTACACTCCACAAACCTATAAAAAAAATTACATATTAATAAAAATGGGGCCCTGCAGCTCAAGACAGGTAATTCACGCAGGCTTGCTGTCTAGTGAAGGTACAAGGAGTTCTAACGTCCTCGCCGGCTGCCAAATCTCTGTCCTTCCTGCCGTCTACGATAAATCTTTTACTCGGCTAACCAGACCATATATTTTGTAATGTCAAATAAATCTATCCAACAATTTTCCCAGAAGCACTCATCACATGCAGGGACACAGGGAACTTGAAGACAACCCCAGGAAGCATGATTCCCTAGATGGGATGATAGCCCATCATAGCAGGAGCACAGGGTCATTTTCAGACACTAGTGCAACTGAACTATATATCAAGACAGTGGGAGGAAACTGCACACAGAGGGAGCATCACGCGTCCAGAATGAAGCATATATTTTCCACAAATCTCGGCTGACTAAGATCTTTTGCAGGTATAATATAAAAATCCTTACATTACTCCTGCAGGAGCCAACTGTATGAATGTCAGAATTTGCCAGTAAGTTTACAATCCAATGTAGAACACATTACAAAAATACTTTTGTAAACCATTCCTGAATGACAAGTTATTTTGTGCTGCAGGAGATGACCAACGCAAGAGAAACTAAGGCACCTCACTCACCCAATAAAATGGATCGGGGGGGGGTTCTTACATTTCATCACAAAAAGATACCAAGGAACCTTACAGCCATCTACCTCCAGAAAATATTCCATTCTTATAATGTTCTGTTAAAACACTGCATCTCTCTTGAAAATGCTTGTTTTGACCAAGGGAGCTACACGTCATTGCAAATAAACTGAACATCTTCCTTAGGGAGTTCTTCTCTAATCTCCATCACAAGGTTTCCTCACTGTTCGCAATCATATTAAAATGAGATGCTCTACAATATTCAAAAGATACCCGCTGGCCATGGCTGGATTTGTCCTTAATTTAACTCATGCCCAGTCTTATGCAGCAAAAAACATAGTAATCCATCTGCCATGACCTGAATAGAGACCCACTTGAAGCTTGAGCGCTTTCAGAAGCCTCCCCGTTTGAAGTGAAGATTGCAAACCGTCTTTGCACGAGGAGGGAATGGGATCCAGTACACACATCTTCAAATGACTAGTGTTTAAATAAGGAGGGCAATTGAACCAACGTCGGTTTTTCATATCGGTTTTTAGGAGATGTACTCTGTGTGCCACCAAGACACTCAATGTACACAAAATACATCTAGTCCAGTATGTAGGTGGCATGATGCGGTCTGCACAGTTTGACAGCTTGACATTCCCAAAGTAGGATGCAGGTTTGAAGTTTGTGTGTCCTGTGTTTGCGAGTCCAAAAACATGCAGCACGGCTCATTGGTGTCTCCAAGTTGCCCATAGTGTACTCCACGACGGGTCAGTATCCCATTCAAGGAACCCAGTGCGTTCTGGGATAGGCTCCAAACCCACTGTGACCCTCCACTGGATATATGATTATGAATGGCCTGATACACTTGTAGAGCAGAATGCTAATCACTCGATAAAGGCCACAGTGGAATGTGGATTTTACTGCAGGCCAACGAGAAACAGGAAATCTCAGCAATCCCAATCAAATGCAATCTACTGACAATAAACAACAACAATAAAAACAACAACAAATCAATCTATCGATCTCCAAACTGCTTTTCCAGAACAGAGTAGTTGGGGAGCGAGGGGCAGCTCAGCTACACAAGGCTGGGGTACACCTTGGACAGGATGCCAGGGCAGGGCAGGGCAGTAATCAGGCAAAAAAGCAGACATGTATTTGCCAGTAACAGTGCATCTTTCGTTAAAGCACATCACGGCTGGGAGTTTGGCTCAGGGGCGTCGGAGTGGAGTCCGTCTCCTTAAGCAGCGCGCTGCTACCTTTCTAAAGCATAAATAACATAAATAAATAGCCGCTGTCCTTCGGGGCTGCCAGGCTGGCGGCACGGTGCGCGCTGGCTGGGAGGACCGGCGCGGGGCTGCAGCCCCTCCTCCGCCGAGGGTCGGCACGCTTCTGCGGCCCCCACAGCCACACGGTGCCTCAGCGTCAACAGGCCCCTTTGTCTGCTCCGAGGGGACAAGGACAAGCGGCAGCTACAGGGTCCATGTGCTACATTCCACAGGTCGGGGCCGGGGATTGTAAACCCCCCCCCCCCAACCCCGCCTGATCAGGCTGGACATCCCCCAGAAATGAGCCAGCACTGCATGACACATTCACACTCACTTGGGCAGACTGCAACCTCTTGAAGCAGCCAAGAGCAAGGCATTATGGGAATATGGCTGCTCACCTCAGCGCTCGTGGGAGTTTTAATTACACACATGTTCTGAGGGCAGAATGAGAAATGATTGGTTCAGAGAGATAACCAATCAGATTGCAGAAGGTGGGGAGGGACCAAGACATCCAATTGGTTGGTCTGACATGTGACATAAGTCTTGATTGGTCCACTCTCGGATCAATCATTTTCTGTTCTGCACTCAGCATGCTTGTGTAAGCAAAACTCCCATGAGCTACCTCAGTACACTGCTACTGAGGCTTACAGCTTTCATACACAAGATATGTGATTATACCTGTGCACAAGCCTAGTTCATCCACTGGTCTGGGACCCAGTTACACCCTGTGGGGAGGGCAGAAAGCAGAAACGGCAACATTTCCCAGCTCGATTGGCAGGCCTTCTTTTCAATGGCACAGAGGGTAGCCATGGCAACGACGGGAGGGAGAAGCAGCCACTCTCGGCGGCGAGGTCCGAGCCCCCCACCCCCGGAGCAGCCTTGCAGTGATGGGAAGAACCAGAGCTACCCTTGACATATTCCAATCTTTCTAGCTAGAGCCATATTGCTCTCTCAAATGACTTGCTGTGTGGAACACTGAGAATCTCACAGATGAATTCATTCTCCCATGAGCAATGTACTGAATCATCCATCCTCCCATCCTCCAGCCGCTTAATCCCTCAGGTTACAGAAGTGGCAGGCTTTTGGGTCGAGGGCCTGATATGCCTGCAATGCACTGCTCACCACGGCCACCTCGGGACACTCGTATTATGGAGGCAGGCGCCTACATACAGATGCTGAGCCATCCACCTACAGTCTATGGTCCTTTATTTTCCTCTAATGTGGATTTCTAGGCATCGTCCAGTCTGCCGCCAGACCCCCTAGAGCAGGGGTGCCCAATACGTCGATCGCGAGGGCAGTGCGGGTAGATCGCGCAACATTAAAACTTTGACACATTAGGTTACTATACCTACTTAGATGCCTTCTGGCGTTCCCCTGGCATAACACGCCAATGTATTGCGAGCTAATGCAGAACTCTGGCGAGCAAAGTGACCCAGCTAGCCTTGTGATATATAGCTACTAAAAAGGGATATAAAAAAATGAGAGGGGGGCCCCACCAAGTGAGGAACCATAAATGTATTGAATTGTATTGTGCAGTGATGCAAGGTTCACCAACATATAAAATATATATAACATATTTAGGAATTTCAATGTAGGTAGATCATTTTGACCTGGAAAAAGTGTGGGCACCCCTGCCCTAGAGCATGATAAAGCTCTCTAAAGGTGAAGATCATTTTATTAATTCGACTAATATTTAAGTGCTTTAATTTAATTTTAATATCATTTTAGATTTATATCATATATACAATATATATTACAAATTTCTCAGACAAATTAACCACTAACATTATTAAATGTTGAGTGTAAACCAAGGAAAAGAACATTTTCCGTTACATGCAATGCCGTAAAACGTTGCATAGGAGTACGGATAGTGAAAGCCCTTCAGTATTACCCTAGTATAAACATGACTTAACATGGTACCCCTGTAAGGATTTAACACGAGACGTCCTTTTTACTGCACGGAATAGCACAGACCTTATATAGCTGCGGTTCGTTCCTGGGGTTAGTCACGGCTGATATACATTATGGGTGGCACCGCCGTTTCACACCTCCAGGGTCGGGGGGGGAGGGGGGGGGGGGGGGGGGGGGGGGGGTTTGGATCCCACCTCCACCTTCAAATTACATAAAAATCTGTGTCTGCATTCAAAAAGCTAAAAATGCCAAAAGTCTCATATTTTGCTTGGTTACTTATGGTTAAGGTTAAGTATGTCATATGTTATGGCTAAGGTGTCATAGTTGGGATCAGGGTTATGCCCATAGGAATGAATGGAGTACCCCCATAATGATAGAAACACATGGACTGAGTGTGTGTGTGTGTGCGTGAACATTATCCCTTATGCTGTCTGAGAACTCTGAGGCTGGCCTGTCGGCTGTGGCAATCCCAGCAAGAGCAGCTCAGGAAAGTCAGGCACTGCTGACTCACTATTCCCACCAGCCAAACAAACCACGTAACCGAGGAAACCAGACCAAAGCATGGCCACTCGTGAAAAAAAAGCTTTTAAAGCTGTCTTCTCCCAAAGCTGCTTTCCCCCGTCATAATGCTTTACCACTCACACCAGTAGGTGGCGCAGTGATTAAGGACACACACCCAAAGCCACATTATGCACTGTGTCCTTAATAAGTCAGGGGAAAAAAATCATAGACAAATAGAGCATCACTTAAGCAACTCGATTTAAACATAACTGTAGTTGCGCTGAAAGGTTCGTGGATAAGTTAGCTAGCCTCCCTAATTCCATAGCAAAGGTTTCATAGCTCTATTGCTAATGGGCTGATGCAACTCTGACTGTGATGCGTCGCTACAATGGCTTGCGGGGGGGTCACTGAGTTTGCAATTAAACACGTGCATAAACACACTGCAGGCTCCATGTGCAAAATATCTGTAAAGCGGCCCAGCGATAAGCGCTCTAATGGATACAGCATGGAGGTCCGACACACAGATGGAAAAAAAAACAGTCCGAAAAATTCAGGACTTCCCATGGACAGACATGGCTTTATCTCCCATTCCAGGATTTCCTTTCCTGGCATCCAGATTTTTCCTTTTCAGTGACAAAAGCTGATTTCCCCCCCCCCCTTTTATTCCCTTCAGCTGAGCGGTAGGGAGGAGAAGCTTGTACGCGGCGTGTGCGGCCCCAGTCCGAGTGGAAAATAACCGTTAGCGGCGAGTCGCTAACGTCCTTTGGCGCGGCCCCCCTGAGGAACGCCCGTGGGCGTCGCTCCGTCTGCCAGCTGGGCGTGAACGGGCCGCACTCTCAGAAGCTCTGGAGCTGCCGGGAGACGTTAACCTTTCTTAGCCGAGGTTGGGGGCGGGGGGGGCAAATGCTGGCTGATTAGCAGCTGGTGTTAATCCTCGTGCTGTCACGTACAGCCTGCTTAGCAGAGGGTGGCTCTTCAGCTAAATATCTGGTCTTGTGACTAAAATGACGCAGCCCACAGCGGACCTGCCCTGCCCCCCCTCCCTGGCCGTTCCACGGCTCCTGGCCAAGCACCGCTGCGGAGCGCTTAAATCAGCTTTTCTCTTTTTTGGCGTAACGCAGTTTAACAGCTCCGAGCCCAAAGATGCTACTGTGCGCTTACTGAACTCATTACACATTCTCATACACACACACACACACGCGCAAGACGGGCAACTCCGATAAGCCGGCTAACCCGCGCGTCTTTGGGCCGCGAGGCGGGAAACCCTGTAAAAGTTCTCGCATCCGGCCGGGGCGGGAGAGAGGCGCCACTGGCGAGAGGGATGCTACTCTTAAGCACTGAGCTGCAACGCATTTCTTATACTTTAAATGAATCCTTTAATACACATGCAGAAATGATTATTGTACCGTTAGTTTGACAAGCCGGAAGGTACCAAAGTGGGCCGCTCCATAGGCTTGGGCAGGGACTGACAGATATTGTGCAATGTTTTCCTGTGTCCATTTTTTTGTTCAGTGCACGTTTTTAATAGAATAGTGTATTGTAGCAAATTTTTATACTGATGTTTTAGATTTGTGCCAGTTACTTCAGTATGCCGGTTACCTGAACAATGGATATAAGATACCCAAAGGAAGCCTGCAGGGTCACGGGGGGAGCATGCAAACTCTGGGCATCCAGTGGCATTAAAACCTCCAAGTGGCGAATGTACTTAATATTATTAATTTCGATGTATCCAGAAACCCTGTACAAATGGTATAGAAGTGGGATAGACTGACATGTGATGGATTATGGGAAATTACATCGAGCCCACATTTTCTGCAATTAAGTTCAGCAATGAGAACCCCGACAGAGAGCCAGTACATCTCATTTCGCCGCTACGGAAGCAAGCCCCCAGCGCGTTACGCAGCGAGGATCACGGCCGTGCGAATCACACCTCCAGCTACGTTTCAGTCACAGGTTAACAGTTACAATGCATCCATCTCTTTCCAAGCCCGCAGAAGTGGACCACCGCGAGCCTGGACCCCATCCCAGGAAGTGGGGGGGGCGGGTGAGATGCTTGTCAATCACAGGGAAAAATCACTGAGGCCAACCGAGAGGCACCAGGCCACCTAACTGCATGGTTATGGACTTTTGGAGGAATACAAACATGGAGGGAATGCATACAGCCAGTGACTGGAATCAGATCACCAATCTCCAAAGGTATGGAGCTTAATGTGTGACCCACTGAGTCACCCCCCAAAGAAAAGTTTAGGTATAAAAGTATCAAACTGTGTCACTTAGTCATGCTTTAATGATACTAATAAGCCTCCAGTTTCCAGGCCTCCTAAGTACATTATTTGACACACTCCATTGGTCAATAAGTTCTATTTGGCTTTTTGTTTTTCACTAATTTCACCTCCTTTTCAGTTTTATAAATATCACAATGTAACGTGGAAATTTCACAAAATCGCAATCCATATCATGCAGCCCTAATTGTACATTTGGAAGTAGACCTCTTTCAGATGTTTCAGAAAAAAAGCCACATTTCAAAAACTAAAAAAATTGCCAAACCAGGGATGCTAGTTAACTCAGTGGGGTCTGCAGGTCATGACCCACAATAAGAAGGTTGCTAGTTTGAGTCCCTCAGCCAGCAGCTAGATGATGAAGCCACTCAAGGGATGCTGGATACATGCTTGACCATGCACTGTGACCCCAAACATCGTGTTCAGCACTATATGCGTGCTGAAACCGAAAGATTCCAGGGTAGAATTTTCCATTTTACCCTAGTCCAGGGTACCTAACCTGAATTACTTTGGCAAAATATTACACAGATCTCTTTCAATTGCTGCCTTATAAGTCGCACATAGAGTGTGTGCGCTCACTAGAGTTGCACCAATTGTATTGGCCAACTCTCGGTATCGTATATGCTCATATACGCGTCTAAGGTTGTTTTGTTAGCTAAATCTGGTTTCAACACACTGTTAATAGCAAACAATAGCTAGTGCTTTGGATTTCTTCCTGTCCCTTTGGTGCCCCCATTTGCCAACATAGCAGCATGCATGTGGAGCAGCTGGCCCCTAAAAAGAATTCAACATCAATAATATGGACCTTGTTTGGATTTTCCAAACCAACATGGCGCAAACAACAGTAACTTGCAAAATTTGCAAAGGTTCATATTTCAGATGGCAACTTAACAAACCTTTCTCACCATCACAAAATAATAACACCCAAAAGACTATGGTTGAGTATGTTTTTCCATTTAGGTTTTATTATGTAATAGGGCTCTAGTTTTTTAAATAGGGGAATTTTGTTGTAAAATACTCTTAAAAACGAACATGAAAAAGAACTGTGATAAGATCGTGGATCATGATCCTACATAAAGAGAGTAATATGACCTTTTTGCCATATTGCCCACCCCTAAGTAATGGTTTGCACAAAAAACTGCAAAACAAATCTATTAATGATGAACCTTCTTGGCTTACATTCACAGGGGCACCCAAATCTGCCCACACACCCCTCAGCATTGGGCAACAAAAACTTGACCAAAACCTGCCTCCAAGCTCCATGACACAGACGTCTCCATTTGTACCGACCACTGTTAATTAAAGCAGCACTTCATGTAATTGACGAGAGCCACAGCATTACGAATAGAGGCCAGTGGGAGGTGGAACAGTGCAGTATTTATGAATCAGACAGTCATTCCGTTGAGCTATGACGGCAGAGCCAAGCACTATTTCACCCAGGCCAAAAAAAATCTCAGTGACACAATCACACTGCTTTTCCATTCAGGGCCAACATGAAACGTGATCAGGACAAAAAGAAATTCATGATGTACATTTTTAAAATTGATGATCACGTGTCACACGGCTGCTAACTCAAGGGGCCGTTCACGGGCTCCAGGTTATTAAGGCTACATGCCAAGTTGCCCCCCCTGGTGGGAAGCTATAGCCCTTCTTGCTCAACAGCTTCTTCCAGAACCATTTACAACATGAGTGACACACTTACACCCTAGAGGGAGAGTTACCAAAACCTCTCACCAAAACAACATGCACTTTTTCCCCATTCAAAGCTCAACTGAAGTACTCTTCTTTAGGGCTCAATAGCAGAGCCCTTCTTGGCACTTAACCAATGGCCTTAATATGCCACTAATATCCCAGGATGACACTGGACACTAAAACATACTAGAACTACATGAACACTGAATAAATTGAGCTAAACATGCGAGAAAATGAGAGTAGGGTTGGGGGTTTGGCCACTGACGGATTAATTTATCTGCGGGGCCTGCATGGATATTCAGATGTGCGTTCCCTGAAGCAGGATTTCTCAGTTAGCTCGGGTTAACTTAAGATAGAACTCACGATCGCCCAATCGGAATGCTCCTTACCTAAACTCTTTTTGGACGATCATTAATCCTAGCTTAAGTTAACCCCGCTAAAGTCCTGCTTTCTGGGTCCCCCCCTCAGGTGTGGCCGATTTACCTAACCATTTGCGGACCCACACCTCAGGACAGCCAATGCATTAATCCAGCCCCGGGTGCCTCCACTCACCATCTGGATGGGCCTCTTTCGCAGGTCGCGCTC
>JAODKL010000044.1:6749019-6787253 GCA_026780765.1 Petrocephalus schoutedeni
GCCACTAATATCCCAGGATGACACTGGACACTAAAACATACTAGAACTACATGAACACTGAATAAATTGAGCTAAACGTGCGAGAAAATGAGAGTGGGGTGGGGGTTTGGCCACTGACGGATTAATTTATCTGCTGGGCCTGCATGGATATTCAGATGTGCGTTCCCTGAAGCAGGATTTCTCAGTTAGCTCGGGTTAATTTAAGATAGAACTCACGATCGCCCAATCGGACCATCATTAATCCTAGCTTGAGTTAACCCCACTAAAGTCCTGCTTTCTGGGTCCCCCCCTCAGGTGTGGCCGATTTACCTAACCATTTGCGGACCCATACCTTAGGACAGCCAATGCATTAATCCAGCCCCGGGTGCCTCCACTCACCATCTGGATGGGCCTCTTTCGCAGGTCGCGCTCGGTGACGAGCCGCTCCTGGTCGGTGACGTAGAGGCCCTTCTGGGCGAGCGCGCGGATGACGGCGTCGTGTCCCAGCAGCGGCTTGGCGGCGTCGCTCTTCAGGATGAGGCTGCCGGCGCGGCAGTACGGCTCAGCTGACAGCAGCAGGCTCACTACCGGCGGTTTGATGTGCTCCTGCTCGTACTGATCCCTGTAGAAGGGCTCCCTCAGGTCGGCCGGGACGCTGTCTGTAAGACGCAGAACAGGCACGGTTAGTCACACGCCCACGCAGACCGCCCTGCTGCATAGCTGCTCCCATGCACACGGAACACGCATTAACCTCTTCATCCTTCCATAAAACATGCGACGACGTCAAGCCGGCCCATTTGCGCCGACAGCGCCGGTGTACGACTCCCGCTCCAGGCCTTCTTAATCTCCCGCAAGGTTGTGAAATGTATCATCCTGCCCTGGATTTCCATAAATCTAATCAGGATGCAATTAGTAATTGTGGGTGTAATGCGCCCGCGGGCCATCGCTCACCGCGAGGCGCAGGGCGGCGGATTCAGGCGGACGTATCGGCTGCGTACGGCTCGGGAAACAGCGATAGGCATAGTAATGTATCCATAAGAGAAAGCTTTGCTGAAGAGCCTCAGAGCACAGACACACAAGCAGAAAGCAAACATACAGGCGGTAATCAAACAACAATCTTCATTACGCTTATTCTTACATTAGTGGTTTTTACGATTTTATTATATTTATATACAGTATTTATTATATTATAATATGGTTTTATTATTATTTATTTGATCAAATTATTTATGAATGCTACTTCAAATGTCAAGATTAAAGAAAGTGGTTTCTCATATTCTAGACACAATAAATTTGATCACTAGGAAATAATCGTCGGGATTCATTTTGGAGGGGTTTCGGTAAGAGACGCTCCACATGGTGGGATGACTTGGATGGGGGACACACCCCTGGAAATGTGACCAGGTCGCAGGAATGGATGCGTCTGTCTGACCGCATGGCTGCGGTTTCTTGTGGAGAGAGCAAAGAGCAAGTGACTGTAACTTGAGTACAGAAAACAAAGGCCCTGAAAACAGAAACAAGCAGACAGGCACTGGCCGCTAGCCTTTTTTACCGTGAAAGCTATGTACTTGAACAAAGTAAATTATTTGGTAGGCAACTGAATCACTACAGTTTACTTCGCTAACCCATGGGGATGTCAGTCGGGGGGGTGGGTCCCCCTCATTATATTTTGCAGATCGGGGGAATGGAAGTTGTATCACAATTGACTAAATGTCGTCGTTTGACCTATTGATTGCAATCGACCGGCCAGCCACCACTGACCTAGGCCCAGCTGAACACCTGGGACCAAATAAAAAGATACAGCAGGATCTTGCCAGTGACACTATACAGAAAAAATGCTTAATCAATTCAGTCTGACATCAGCCACAGCACCAAAAAGAAGCATATTCTGTATGTATATAGGTTAAGCCAATGACAGACTCTGCATTCTCAACACGCTTTCTTTACAGAAGAAGAGGTTCCTGATTTGTTTCAGCGAGAAAGATGCACAAGGCTGGAGATGCCAAGGGCCTTTATCAAAGCAATCCGAGCGTGATGAACATTCACTGTACGAAAGAAAACATACCTGAATACCAATTATAGACCTTGATGGCAGACAATCAAAGCTACAGAACACCTTTATTTACGCTATATAACTAAAGAAATACTCAGAGGTTTTGGTCCACGCAAGTGAAGCGTAGTCTGTAGGGCAGTGTGCACTCTAGACAGGACACCAGTCCATCATGAGGAGGGGACCACACAGTCAGTCATATATTAAGGGTGTGATCACCTAGGCAGCGCATCTTCAGACTGGAGCAAAAGAAAACCAATGAAATGTGGAAACCACACTCACTGCCATGTGGCAACGCTCAGCACTCAGCCGTCAACATCTCTGGCCACGTTTTCTTCGGACCCCACACTGACAGCAAAACTATCCCGTTTAATACTGAGTTAGCCACCAACTATTAAGACAAGAGTATACTTCCAGTCTTTTTTTTTTTTACCTTAACTGACTTCAGACTAAAATTTAGAGACTTTGGTAAAATGACCCTGATATGCTTTATGCACAAAGAACTTTCTGCTCAAACAGCGCCAGTGTTGGTGATGTAACTACATTCTTCAGTGCAGGAACCAAAGTGCCCCCCCTAGATAAAATGCACAGATAAAAGAAAGGGTCATTCTGCCAGATAAAGGCACTGGTGAACAGGAGCCTTAATGATTGCAGCTTCCTCTCAGCGGCATATGACTTGACAAAACGATGCCTCTTAAAGCTGCAGAGCCCTTTTTTTCTTCCAACAGTGGTGTCAGAAACCAGCCTTTAAAATTCACGTTGGGCAGAATTAGTGCATCCTGTAACTAGTTTAGCCTCCCCCTTTGATTACAATGCTGGTTGCCAGGGGATAATACCCCAACCACCGGCAGCTTTTCATGCCAACTTTCCCCTAATTCTTCCTCCAATTAAGCCACCTGAGATATGAAGAAAACTGACACCTCAGATGTCCGTTGAAGGCTGTGCTTGCCAGACAGCTGGATCTCCTCACCTCTCCATGTATCAGACAGAAACAAGTACTTTCAGAGCAGGGGCGGAGCATTGGGAGGACAGGTGTGGTGCTAATGAAGGGGTTAGGGATTGACCAATAGGCAGTGCCGTTCTCCTGCCCTGCACACTTGGGTGACTGAACTGTGCCTTCAGGTAAAACAAAGGCTTGAAAGGGGGCAGCTTAAAATGAAGAGAGAGACTCTGACATTTGCTCCTGGTCACAATAAGAGTCGACCTTTCTTAGCCCGGCAGCACAATAAATACCCACGCAATGAACCAAAACAAAGTGCGGCTAAAAATAGCTATGTCCGTGTGATGCACAATGCAGCCGGCCCTTTAAGGTTTTTAAAGCTGCAAAAAAATAAAGAAATAAAAAACTAAAACGGGGTGGAACTGCAAATACTGAACCTCGGTGGTACAAATCGTTAAAGGTCACCGGAGTTCAGCGTCAGATTTGCTCTGGGCAGGCCGGGGAAATATCTCTATGGGACAGGAGGAACGTGCGGGGAATTTGGGGGGGCTAAGTGGAGTACCGGCACACACACACACAAAGGGGCAGGAAACGGGTTGGGGAAACAAGATGGGGCTGCAAACCAGGACATGGAGGCTGGGCATGTGATCTGATCTGTCGGTGGCTGAGAAACAAACTGACCGGAGAGACTCGTCACCCGGCTTCGATCTCCTCGGGGGCGTCCACACTCTCCCCCCGTCTCTCTCAGTGCTAGCGAAATAGGGCTCTTGAAAATCGGGAAGGACGAGAGGATGTTAAGGGTCGCTTGGTCAAACAAAGCAGTTTCCACTGATTCTGGTGTCAAAGAGGAAATGATCCGACCTTAACCTCAAGAAAAGCGCAAAGCAAGTCGAGATGCATTACAAAGCAGACAGAGCGACCGCGGGCATAACCTAATTATATGATAATTATTTCAGAATATTCACATCAGTTTCCTTGGTCATCTAGTCTTGCTAGAAAACATCACAACCTGCCAGGCACGAATATAACAGCAAATCTAGAGACCCTTAGTGTACATTATTCCCCTAAAGGACTCATAAAGTAAGTGTGGAATTTCTCCTGGCTCATGCAAGCCAAAACATGAACAGGAGACCGTCAATCAAAAGCTGAACACAAGCACTCACAAAAGCTGACAAATAACCAAAACGCTTAGTTTCTGCAAGCCTAAAAATAAAACCGAGTGACATCACTGCAATTCCCACAACCCAGATAAAATATAAAACATGTCACTTATGGGCCACTAACGGCTCAGATTGCTCTCGCCTTGCTCATCTTTTCCCCACTTTGAATATGGCACCATGGCTCTTCCCACTGCACTTCCTGGTCTGACGTCGTGTCTGACACATCGAGCAGAACCGACATGATGCAAGTTCACAAAGGCAACACGGACCATTAGTGTCCATCTTGGTATGCCTGCAATGCAACAGATGTTCTGGAAAAGTAAAAAAAAAACTACACCAGACTGTCTATTTCAAGAAATGAGGCCTGTTTGTTACAGCTGCCGCTTGGACGTCTCAGCATTGCCCTCAGCCTGATGGGAGGACGGCCAGGGGGTGGCTATAATTTACACTTCCAAATGAGAGATTTTTACATGCAAGAAGCATTTCGGTCCCTTTGCAGCCTGAGAACACTTCCTGAGAGCAGATGAAAG
Source organism: Petrocephalus schoutedeni (assembly GCA_026780765.1). Classification (NCBI taxonomy): domain Eukaryota; kingdom Metazoa; phylum Chordata; class Actinopteri; order Osteoglossiformes; family Mormyridae; genus Petrocephalus; species Petrocephalus schoutedeni. The sequence goes on from JAODKL010000044.1 coordinate 6,753,679, forward strand.
TCCTGATCAGCTGGGTGACACAGTCGGGGTGGGTGGGGGTGGGTCACGTGATCCCCATGCCATTTCCGCCCCACAAGCCAGTACGACCCAGACATCTGGATCACTTTGTTCCGGACGCGATTAGCGCGGGACCCTTACGCAGGGCGCTGCCTTATTCTCCTGGTGTATGTCTGCCTCCCTGACCCATTTACTAGCGACGAATCTCCTCCCAAGTTTCACTTAAAGTTGTGGTTCCTTTTTTTTTTTAGGAGACAAAACTGGGGAGAGCGTGAAGACATCTGAAAGGAGGGGGGGGAGGCACGGTGGAATTCCAGGAAAGAATGCATGCAACACGACACTACAGACTGTCCAAAACCTTAGGCTTGCACTCCGGCACTGGTTGGTGGAGCAGGGAGTAGCTGTTAAGATAGATGTACAGAGAGATGTACTGTAAACTATAAGGTCAGCCAAGAAAGTCCTCCTCCGACAAGATGCTTACACGGTATCATTCCAGTAATGGGACCCACCCTCCAAAGCTGTTATTCTGAATTAAAGCGAAGGTTAAGCAACTGAATATAAAATGACCTATTTTACTGGTGTCTCACTTGTGATTAGCATGTACTAATACTTGCATGCATGCCTAGTTTTCAACCGGAGTCCCAGCCCAGGGCATCCCCTGCCTTGTCCTGTGCTCCCTCGGGTAGGATCCAGGCTCTCAGCACTCTTCTACTGCATGAGCCACTACCAGAAGTGGGAAGGAAGGATGGATGGATGGAATGTCAGGACCCTCATCCCCGAAGATGCATTACAAAGAATCAAGTTTTCCCCACATAAATGATCCCCCTTCTCCCAGTGAAGATTAGCTGTAAAGTATTCTGCATGTTGTTGAAATCCACTATAAATAAACCTATGATGTGTTAAACGATGTATATAAACTGCCCTATCCCACAGAAACAACACAAACCTTAACATACAGCAGATAGGAGGGTAATTTCACATATTAGAATACTATAAAACTTTGAAAAATCCCTTTACACTGTACCATACAAACACACACACACACACACACATATACATATATATATATATATATATATATATATATATATATATATATATGTAACGTTAGTATAAATAGACAGGCGCTGAAAAGCAAACCGAGACATCACCACTGGTACCAGTAACGGAAAGGTCTATAAAAGCCCTTGTCTGGAGTCAATCGTTAGGCTAACAAGATGGGATTGATGACTTTTTTTTCCCTGACAGCACACAAACACGGCGATAGATGTTCTGCATGCATGCTGATCTCCGCTAGCTGCCTCGATCACACCCGGGACAGTGTTTACAGTGTCCGGAATGGGAAGTGAGGATCATTCCCAGTGCACACGGCTTATACCATTATACCAGTATAACATCAGAGACTGTCAGCCTGGTACGGGTCTCTGACCACATGCCCCAGCTCAAGGATAAATTCAAGCGGTTAAATTCAAACTATTCCCGGCAGGATTGAAAGCGTTTCAGAAAATGGATTGGAATTTTCTCTTGGACAAAAATGACTCATCATATTGTTTCAGGGACTAACCAAATTTAGCCGGAGATGAAATCACCAGCTACAAATGTAGGGAACATGGAATTACTACCACCAGCTTCCAAAAAAATCTGTTTGCATATACTACTATGGACTAGCATGTTATCTGTAAATGGGTATGAAATCATTTTGGAAAACATGCGTGGAGAGCCAAGCCGCTTTAATATGTAAATACGTACTATTCAAGAACATGCTGTTATTTTTTATGATATTTTAATGTACTATGACGATACACTTCAGTGTTTTTCCGAGGAGGCTGTAAGCCATCTTTTTACAAGCACTCCTGGAGGAATCGGCAACAGTTGCCTCGTCCTTAATTTACTGTATTCTCCAACTCAGGTCGTGACATCAAATCCAAGAATAACACGACACTCCACAAGCACGAAGCGATTAATCGCAAATAGCAAACAATTCCCATTTAACAAAATATATAACTGTCAGGAGGAGCGTAAGAAATCCCTGGGTTTCCTTGCGCTGTATTTTTGCAATTTTTAATCCCAACATTATCATTTTTTTCTACTACAACATAATGCACATGCTGCCGAAACGTTATTTTTGCGCACATCTGGCATTTACCAGTCTGTAGGCTATGAAATAGTAATTGGTTCAAATATATAAATATTTAAAAAGAAAACAAGTAGAAAGGCCACCTACCCGTGCCGAAGGCTTTGGCCATCAGCCATGTCAGGCTACAGCAGATCTTAGCCCGGGTGAAATCGTAATGCTCGAAGGCTTTAATAGTCGGGACGATGAAAGTCTTTCCGATTTCCCTGGCGGTGCCCACGTCGCCCATATTCTCGCCTTGGAGCCTCGGAGCCGATGATTAACTACAGCCGGGCGGCAGCGGATGACATGCCTGCTTCGGAATTCAATGCAACACTCTGACTTCTCCTCGCCGTCTTAACGCTCCCAAATATCCGACGCCGTCCAAACGACCAGGGCGCAGAAAAACATTGTTTAAAGCCTACATGCGTTTTGTCTTAGGAGATGTCCGGGGCGGTCGGTCCGGCGCTCAAACCCGGGCAACTGCGGCAGTCTTCTGGTAGTTTTCATCCATTCCCTGACATTGCCGTTAGCCTCTTAGGGATATTTCTACTATTTCCATAACCACGGGGCGAAACGGAGAGATGCTGGTTTTCATCCTAAGCCGACGATCGGCTTTCATGTTTCGGGTAGTCTTTCTTCGTCTGGAAGAAGCGTGCGTTTTTTATCCCCATATTTTTTTTTCCATGGGAATTTTCCCTCTCTGCCCCCCTATTGAATCTCGGTCTTTTCCTCGCTTGCTGCGGTTTTCCTGCCGCACTGTTACGGAGCGGGCGCACCGCGCATGCGCGCTCCGCCCAGGCACTGTCAAACGGGAGCTGGCTACTTCGTAACCAGTCGGCTGGAGCTTTATAACGCGCGTCCTTGACATATTTGGGATATCCTTTGGATTCGGCGACTGTGTGGCGTTTTAATGGTCGATGGGAGCCGTCAGACCCTAAAGTGGTTCGCCATGGAACTGTGACATCTTCTCTATTATGCTTAAAAACCTATTGCTAAAATGTGAGGCATTTGTTGGATATTAAATATTCATTTTCATTATAATTATATGAAGATATGAAGATTTATGACTACTTCAAAATAAAGGCATCCTTGCTAAATGAACGTCAAATTTAGGTGAAAATGTATACAGTGTATGTTACTGAATGTTTGCTTGAATACCTTTAACTATTGTTTTATGCACTTTATATTGCAGGTGCAAGTATGTATTGATTTTTATCTCATTTAGAACATAAGACTCTAATAGATGTAAAATTCAACGTGCACGGACACACACACACTCAAAACAGAAGTTAAGTTGGAGGAAGCAACACTCCAAGCCCTTTTTGAGATGGCAGATTGGGAGATTTCTTGGGCCCAGTTTCACACAGATCAGTTTTGGAGGTTAGTCAGTGTCACCAACTCTCTCGGCTGGCTGGTGTGAGATTTCCAATTCGTGACAAGTCGGCACAGTCATTTACATATATGTAACAGTTTTATTACCTTGTAAATAGTCTGTTGGGTTTGCAAACTATCCCAACGCTTTTGATGCAGCTAGTTTTTGTTTTATAATGGAATAATAATAATAATATAATGAGTGTCACGCCAGATGCATGAGAGCTGGCAACCCCAGGCTAGGTCAGGACCAGGCCGGACCTTTTTGACCTTTTGATAAGCTGTAAACATGCCCCTACCTCCTGATAACAAGTGTTAAGTTGTAAAAGCTGGCCTGTGAATAACCCAGCACATTTTGTTTTTCACTGCTAACGGTGCTATTTGCCTTAGCTTGCACTGGCGATGTCTGCCTTCCTGCTTTCATGGAGGGGGGTAGGGTAGTGCGCTCGCTTCCCAGTCAAAGGAAAGTTCAGCAGCGGTCAGGAAAAGGTGGGGCTCCTTTTTTAAACTCCAGAATTGGGTGGATAATTACAGGCCCAGTCTATGCGCCGCACTGCCCTGCGTCTGGGAAAAGCACCAGCCACATGCACAAATGGAAGTCATTTGTAGTATTTTTGAATGCAGTATATTCCACACATTTGATTTTGGGGAGTGAAAACGGGTATTTGCTGTTGTCAGTAAATGATATAGACAGTAGTTTGTGACAAAAATGCCAAACCAACATCACCATATGACCATCTCTGTTTCAAGCACGTCCTTGGTCACGTGACAAGGGATGAAAAAAGGTCATGCATTTTTTTGTGATTTGATTGTAGTCCAGACTAGAATTTGTATGAGTGATGTGGTGTGATCACTCCGTTAAATAACAGATAAATATTCAAATGTATTCACTCAGACTTCCATAAGAATTTCAGTGTTGATCGCCATGCTCTGTTAGGTGCGGTGTTCAGCCGTACGTGCCTCTCTGGGTTTGTTCAGTGTCACTAGTGAATAAAGCTCACTGTCTCTGCCTGGTGCACTATTATCCTGTATTTTTAATGAAGGACAAAAAGATTCAGGTCTTACTTTCAGGCGCTGACAAGAAAGGTCTCAATGTTGCATTAGATTATATCTATGAACTTTTATTAAACACAGAAAAGTTAGAAGGCAACTGTAAACATGATGCAAAAAAACTAATAGAAATCGATATACAGGAATAACACTTTAAACGCATAACACTTTAAATAAATAGAAAAAAGTGCCTTAACGTTATGAAGGCCTTTTATGGCTAACAGCTTGGAAAATAAATATATCTTGCACTGTTTTTTTGTTAAAGTTTTAACTCTGGCATCCAACATCACCACGGGTTAGAACAATGTAAAATTATTCATAATAAGTGAGTACATTCCTGCAATTGTTGGCAGCAGAATCATCTCATCTATTTCTCAGTTCTTGTTATTATAGCAGTTATTGATTTTTATATGGTGACTTGGTCAGTGGCTGTGGAAGTTGGATGGCTGGGTGATTTTAATGATGGATTATTTGTAAGGAATGCTATTACTGCAACTGTTCCTTTTGTTCATAGTGAAGTGCTGGCTTGATGAGGGGAAGGGAAATCCTGTCGCTTTAAGAATGACCAAAATTGGCTGCACCATCCCTTTGCCCCTCCAGAGGAAATGGGCGGGGCTAGAATCCCAGCAGCGGCTCCGCTGTGATGTTGGCCTAAAGTGCCGGTCGGCAGCTCTTAGCATTGGACACGGAAGAGTGCAGGAAATCGCTCTGCTCACAGAAACCACTTTATCACTGGACATGGAATATGGAACATCCTTTACGCCTGTCAGCCGCGAAAATAACAGTATACAAAGAAACTATAAAAATATCCAAAATATCGATTACAATCACAGTTGTTTTAGGGTCGTTTTATTCTGAATTACCTGTCTATGATTAAAACCTGACACATTAAAAACCATTGTAATCCAATTTCAATAACGGTAATTATATCTGGTTTCTTAAAACAGCCCACCAGGAATATACAGTCGGTGTACGCCAAACACAAAGAGCCAATGTTCCTGCTCTGTGTTGGGCTGAGAACCTTTCACTCAGAAAGGCAAACGTGACAACTACTACACTACAGAAACACACACGTATGCTGTGAACTTGCTGCATATATAAGCCTCAGTGATCATAAAGCTATTTAGACAGGTGTTGTAGAAACGTGCGACATGCTTTAGATAAAGACAGAACAAGCTAAGGTTAACCATCTACCCATCTTTCCAAATTCTAAATACTTATCCTGGTTATCCTGAGTTGATCAATATTATAGTGCTGTTGCTTTTATTGTGTGTGTAATTGGTGCCATCTAGTGGTAAATCGAAAGCGCTCCCAAGCATTTGTACTTTTGTTCGCTGTATGGTTCAGCCCGGTGACGTAGATACAAAGACCGACCAATCACAGAGTGTATAATACCAATTTTGAATGTCGAGAGTGTACAGTTTAGATGTTAATGATACTAAGCTGTAAGTTAGAAAAATACATTATACAGACAAAAGTACTGGGACACCTGGCCATTACACCTACGCGGCAACACTGTGATTAAGGAAGTTTACGTAAAAATAAAACAAACCAAAGGCAGCGAAGCTCGTGCTGAAGAAACTGAAACCACATCACATGTACTATCTGTTTTATAACCTAAATTGATAAAGTACGGGCAGACAGAATTAGCAATAGTATTGTTCCAAAAATCATCTTATTTCAATACGTTGTCGAATGCATTGATATAATGGCCAAAAGGTGGCAGTGTTTGCCCAACAATGAGGCTGTAGTTTTTGCTACATCTACAGACGGAAAAGTAAGTTAGGACACACCTCTTAACCATCGAATTCAGGTGTTTCATTCAGACCAATTGCCACATAGAGTGATAATGGTATGGGATTGTTTTCAGGGGTTGGACTAGGACCCTTAGTTTCAGTGAAGGGAACTCTTAATGCTTCAGCATAGCAAGACATTTTGGACAATTCTATGGTTCCAACTTTATGGGATCAGTTTAGGGAAGGCCCTTTTCTTTTCCAGCAAGACTGTACCCCAGTGCACCAAGCAAGGTCCTTAAACACACGGTTGGATGAGTTTGGGGTGGAAGAACTTGACTGGCCCACACAGAGCCCTGACCTCAATCCCAGTGAACAACTTTGGGTTGAACTATAATGGAGATTGTGAGCCGGGTCTTAACGACCAACATCAGTGCCTGACCTCACAAATGCTCTTCTGGATGGATGGGCAAAAAATCCCATAAACATTCCAAAACCTTGTGGCAAACCTTCCCAGAAAAGTGGCAGCTGTTATAGCTGCAAAGGGGGAACCAACTCCATATTGATGCCTATGGATTTAGAATGGGATGTCATAAAAGTTCCTGTAGGTGTAATGGTCAGGTGTGCCAGTACGTTTGTCCATATAATGTATTTATCTAACTTACAGCTTAGTATCTTGAACATCTAAATGGTTCCTGTTTTACATTGAATCCATGGAAGAATGTGGGAACTTTTGCTTTGTCAGGAGAAATGTTCATCTGTACATAATGTATCATATAATCGCGAGCGTGTTACAGATTAGTGTTATGTTACCAGTTATTACACTGCTTCTGTTTCTGTATCGAGCATCATTACCAGACGTGGGTAATTCAGGTCCAAAGAGTAAAAATCCAGACCTGGATTTTGTTTCAACCAACTAGCTGAGCACTCTGTGACTGAGATTCTTAATACTCAACTGGTTGGTCAAAACAAAATCCTGGTCTGGATTTTTACTCTTTGGACTTGGATTACTCACCTCTGATTATTTTGTTAGGAAATTACACAACTGGCATACTTACACTGCTGTAATGTGTACAAGAATACTCACAATAAAAGAGGCCATAGGAAAGGAAGGAACCGCGTCGAGATGGCTGGCACCATATTGTATGTTATCATAGATAAAGTTCTTAATATATCTTTGGTACTCAGCTAAATGTTATTTTGCCTTATGCTAAGCCAAAGTCTGTGCCGAGACCAAAATAACCTAATTGTGGAAGTCAATGACACCCAGCTCTGAACAAACTTTGCAGAGAAAATCTTTATTTGCTGTGAGTGGCCTGTCTTAAAGGTTCTTCCATCCCTTTAACCAGGATTGACGTGAATGCTAGTGAATGCTGTAGTGTCCCACTGCGACCCTGTAATGGATACATGGAAGTATGGAAGATGACTGGATGGATATTGCTTTGTATAGAAGAGAATAGTGAATTTTCCGGATTAAAAAAATAAATAAAAATGAAATGTTGAAAACTGAAAAGTTCATTGCACCATTTCACTAGATCTTTCCACACGGTTAGAGATTTATCTGAAATCACAAAACTTAGGATCCTATCCGGTTCATTACTGATAGCATACCAGTTTGCTAAATATCATCACTTCCCTTTGTGCTTCCTTGCTTTTCCTGATTATCCACCAGGTGGCAGCATTTCATTTGGGTAGTCACCTAGGTGACGTCCCTGCATTTTCCTGCGTAACTACATTTCATTAACGCAAATATAATGTCTGTGTGACAACTGTGTAAACAACTGTGTATAAATGGCATAGGCAATACTTTGTGCTGTGCACACACGTTGCTGGGTGGATACCGCCAAAGATAAAATATTAAGAATCAGATATATTAAGGCATGTAAATCTATAATACAAATCTTGATTTACAAAGAAAATTCATGACACAGACTAGACAATCGTCTAGTATCGTTTTTCTCCAGATGGTTTCGGACTTTTTCAGGGCCTTGTTTGTTAATAGCTCTTATTTTGGGCCCTCTTGTGCCAGATTTTTTTCACGCGGTCTCGATTTAAAGACGAGGCTTGCAGCTGCGGAGCAGTAAGCTGGCATGGCAGGGAAAACAAACCACTGCCGCGTGAGTCAGTGCTTTCCGCAGCTGCTCTTAGTTAGCGGTTACCTGAAGGGCAAGGTAGCTTTACATCAAGTAGAATTAAAACAGATTTAGTGGGGAAATGGTCCAAATATGAGTTTTCGCCCAAAGGATCCCATAATGCTTGGAATGACTCACTGGCAAATGCCCGACTGGGCCTAAAATGCTGACAGAACCGGCTGAACCTTCAGTACAAAGACGGCTTGGGCTATGTAGTGGATCACCATCTTTGCAGAATGTTGCACTACAACGTGAGCTTTGAAAGGGTATCAATCCTGGGTCCACCACAGCTCTGAGAGGGGAAGGTGACCATTCTCTGACCTTTCACCTGGCTTGACCTGTGGTAGGTACTGGGGTGTTATCTTACTGAGTGGGGATTTGTCCACACTTTTCCGCGCCTTTGTGACATTAACTGAAGCCTATTCTTGCTGGAAAGTTGTTACTTTTATTTTAGAAGTGTGACTGTTGAACAGCCCTACTGCTAAAGTGTAGCCATGTACAAGTGTTAGTTTGAAAGAGAGAATTTCGCGATCCGTACAGCGCCGAAAGCCGGGAGGGGAGGGGGGGCGGATAGCGTTATGGAAGCGTTTGAATTTCTGGATGTAATTCTGTGAACCGTTGTGGTCGTTTGTTTTAAGTGGAAGTGACATCAAAACGGTGCTCAGATATAGCAGATGGAGAATGTGAAAAAAGAATCCCAAAATGTGTATATTTGGGTGAAATCGTTTGGCCGGGAAAGGCGTGTGCTTAATCGGAGCCCCCTCATCGATGCATGCTCCTCTGTGAATTGCGTTCCTAGTCCCTCCTTTTCGTCAAACGATTCTCTCAAGGCTGCACTTGCTCTGTTATTGGTCTCGGACGGCCTGCTCTCAAGCCTCCAAAGGGCTCCAGATTTCATTCGGTTTTGAGTTTGTTTTATATTCTCGTGCTATTAAAGGTACTTTTTTTTGGCAGAAACCAGCAGCTGATTCACTTCTTCCTCAATTTCTGCACAAAGCAGCGATTTATATAATCATTTCATTATATTTATTCTGAATTGGTGTGGCGTTTTGCACTGCTGAGCTCTATGCCCATTCAAAGAATCAACAGTACGAAAACCACATTGTCATTTACGTTCTCACACATGATAGCAAAGCCACTCGAAGGAATCTAATATTATTTAATTTGCATGCTGCTCTGGCTCCATGGTGAGGGTGCTCTCAGAAAAATGGTTCCTCGCAAAGAATACAAATTGCAGGCTGACCTCTCTTCATTGTCCACACAGAAAAAAAACATTCAGGTTGTGTGTGGCGTCTATGCCAGTGAGGCCTGACTTTTTGAAGAATAATTCTTCCTACCTGAGATGTTTTCTCGCCAGGTTCCGTTATCAAAAGCAGACACTGTACCTTTAAAGTTTAGAAACCCGGAGCACATTTCACAAAAGCATGCAGAACAATAATGATCCTTTCTGCATCCATTGTGCTGCTATAATGCTCTTTGGGAATGGACCCCTGGCAGTTTAGTGAAAAGACGGAGATTAAGGCCGCCGCTCCCGGGTCGCACTGAGTTTTCCTCTTATTTTATGAACCTCTCGGTTACAGTTCAGTTAGTTTGATGCTGCATCCCCCGCTGCTGAGTCTGATTAGGTGCTCCAGGCACTGAAAGTTAATGAAATAAAGCAAATGTGAACGCGAAAATAAATCAGAGCATAAATATTCCTTATCTAAAGATATGGCGGTAAAAATAAGATCGGGAAATCTTAATGGGTTTTTTGGGGAAAGATGACATTACGAAATCCTCGTGAAAACGTAAACATTTTAACCTTTATGCATTAAAAGTACATAAGAATAAATGTGATCCTGGCAACTTAACCTTCAGAATGCAAAAAAAGAAAAATAATATATCTTGCTGTGATTTAATTTAGCACTATTAACAGGGCTGTTTTTAACGGGAGATATAAGGAAAGGATGACTATAGTGGAGAGGAAAAGAAACTTTAGGCCAGCGATATTTATAATGCGTTATCTTGACAAGTCACACGTAAGTTGTAAAAATGGAACTGGGGATTGTTAGACCAGAGGTTTATCCTCGAAATGCTTTAGAAGTTTTACTTCATTAGCTGATGGCTTATTATTAGTAGCAATATACTTAAAACTGGATTTTCCGCTGAAGGTTTTGAAAGTATTCAAATATAAATTTAGATTGTTCATGGAAATCCATTGGCTAAAATGAAAAGTATGCATGACAATTTCTAGGAAGAAAAATGTATGGAACATCTAGAAATGTGCGGCTTTCAAGCCTGATTTATAGGGACTATAATGAAACGTTCAAAAGAAGATGTTAGTGCGTGTTACGGAGAGTCATTTTAGCCACACTGATCAATAACTTCCGTTCAGGGACTCATACTTAACACTCGACAAAGTCCGAATATTACACTGCTGCACATTGGTCTTGGAAACGCCACTAAATGAAAGTATTTGGGCTAATTAAGCTAAAATATGCTTCTTTTATTTTTCTGTCTATTTTAGTTTCTGTTGAGGGGACAGTGACGCAATAGAGAGACGGTCTGAGTCACGGCTGTCCGCTCGTCCATCAAAGGAAACGTGAACATTGGGCTCTGTGATCTTTTAATTATGTAGGTACGCCGTGGGACCGCGTTTCCAAAGGAAATGCAGGGAAATAGATCTCCCTTGTGTTCAATTCCAAATGGCCTCATCTGTTTTTCTGCAAGTTTTCCAGTCGGCATGTGTCTGGTTTATTTTTAAAGTCAGACTCTCTGCCTGTTTCCTTTCATTCATAATGGCAGCTCGAGTCTTAATATTAGTCAGGTTATGTAACATGGCAAATATCACTTTATCATTTGACTATTTAACCGTAGAATAATTTACATTGTAATTCTCTCGTTGCAATGACAGTCAGACGTCATACACAGGGGTTAAATGTATGACCTGTTACATAACTGATAAACAATTGTTAACAAAAAAATCAGCTTACATGTAATATGACATTAAGACAAACCAAAACAATCATCAATAAAAAAAATCTACCTACATGAAAATCCCATTTTAAATATTGCAAAATACCCATCGTGCCATGTATGTTTTTATAAAATTACATCAGTATGAACAAAATTGAATTTACGTTATCAAATTCCATTATAATGAGTATCTTTCCAGTTCTGTTTTATAACCATGTGTTACACACATATTTTGAAATTGTACTGGTTCAAACAAGCTTTACCAAGACAAAAAATGTTAGTTTCCAGTTTAAAATAAGCACATGGGTCGGGGCTGTGGTACCGAAATACTACCCATTATACATTTATATGAAAATATAGGCCTGCTTTTTGTGTCCAACCTAATTATTCCTAGGTCATATTACATTTTTCAATGAGCTGAACATTTGTACTTTACTAAATTGATTTGCGAAAAAATTTTACAAAGATGGATCTACTTCCGTTTGCGTGTGACTTCTTGTGTCATTTTAACGGCGTAAAAATAAATTGAATGGTCTGGATTCACAACATGGACATCAAGCGTCTCGGCGTCACTCGAAAAAATCCCCGGTATTTATTACAGCCCGCCTGCCAGTATGAGAATGAGAAAGAGAGAGAAAAGCTGACCTCTTACTGTGGTACCCATGTCAACCATGTCACACCGCTTCTGCTCTCCGTTTCCCTCAAGCCTCAAAGCTGAAAGCATTGTCGCTATTTTGCATGTCAACCACAAGGGGGCAATATCAGATTTCAATCCCCACACTCGTCCGAGCATTACAGGGAAATAAATAAACGCCGGGGAAAGAACTCAGACACCAAAATGTGGAAATGGGGGCTTTACGCAACTTATTTCAATAGTTTACACGTGCACGGAACTTCTAGTTTACTACGATAAACTTTGACGAACGTTTCCTCAAACTGTAAAAACGTTATATTATAAGTACCAATAAGAGAAATATAATTAGGCCGTAATTCTCTCGGGCAGAAAGAAAATATTTCTGTATGAGCATCACGCTATACATGCGTATCATCCCTCTGTCGTCCAACAGTTTATTCATTTTAAGTACATCTGGGGTTGGAAGCCCGCCATTCAAAGACATCTTCATTAAAAATGAAAAAGTGATTCTGATTTAATGCGGACTAAATCGCAGGGGAGTGAAAAGGACACGCTTTTTACCACGTCTTGTGATCAAGGGGAATTAAACTATAGGATAACCATCGTAGTGAAAATTCCTGGGTTCCCAGAAACTGAATGATTTTGCATTTTATAACCAAGTGTGACCGCCCCCCCCCCCCCCCCCCCCCCCCCCACCTCCCAGTACAACTTACAACATAAACTGTAAGCATTAAATAAATAAAAAGAAAGTTTCAGCATTTCAGCTGTAGGTGAACAGCGATCAAAGAGCGTGGTGAGGAAACGGATCTTATTCTTTCCAAGGGATTCCCTGGGAAAGGATAGTTCTCCCGCATGAAGTGTTGTTCTACATGGCTCAGCTTTTTACACCTGTTACCTGATTTTGGAGGCACTTCTGAGCTTCTACACACTTGTACGGTCAACCGGAAATGTGCTCTTTCCTTAGAAGCTCACCGGGTTACAGATCTATGTCTGTGTCCGGAAGGTTGTGGGTTCAAGTCCTCTTACTGGGAGAGCAATTGAATCAATTGAATCACTCTTGGGTCCTTGACCTGGGTCCTTAACCTCGACTGCTCCAGGGACATTGGCTGACACTGCTCTCCAAGCCAAACCCTTCCTTGCTTGTATGTTACCTTGGGCAGAAGTGTCTGCAAAGTACACTGCCTGTCCATTTGCATTCAGTTTTTGCCAAGATCTTGTATTGATGATAGGTGATCAGGCACATCTCAAAGACTTTCAACGGGGTTAAGGTCAAGACTCTGTGGTGGCCCATTCATGTGTGAAAATGATTCCTCATGCTCCCTGAACCACTCAGTATTCTCGTCCTGTAATATGCCCACGCCATTAGGGAAGAAAAAATCCATAGATGGGATAACCTGGCCATTCAGTAGATTCAGATACTCAGCTGACTTCACTTTACAGCTGCATAACGTTGCTGAGCTGTAATAATGATCCAATCATTTGCTCTTAAGCACTTGCTCAGTTCAATTCAAATGATGACTTTTTTTTGGCCAGGCAGTATAAATTAGCATTATATAAATGTGTTATCTACTGATCAGCAGCAGTGACCCATAAAAGGCGTCTAGTGACGAGGTTGACAGTTTCTGAATTGACAGCCTTTGGAGCAGGTAGGACTGGCACAGTGAGTGTGCCCCGTCCAGTCAGGGAGCTGATGAGCGCTGTGATTCACAGCCACCGTGACTCAGCTGCACGGGAATCAGCGACGGGTCGGATCCCTCTCAGCCGGCACAGCTGCGCTTCCCGCCATGACCTGCGGCCTACGTCTGCAGGCAGCTCAAACCTGTCAGTGTTGGGAAAGGCGGCTTTATGCACCTCAGTGCCGCTATCGAGCTCTGACTGGGTGTTCCATCTGTCCTCCAACCACCTATCCCGAGCAGGGTCACGTGGGGGGTGGGCGGGGTACTCGGGGCCACTCAAAATAACTGATTTTTATTACTTTTTTAAATCTTACCTTTCAGTGCCTGTTGGATGTGTCTTTTATTGTACACAATAATCAACAAGTTACAGTATTTTGTGCCATATTTCACATAAAATAAGTGCAGAATCACTTGAGCTCTGTGCTCATCTGTCACGTGACCTGTGGTCACCTTCTGAAGCTCCTGCTTTCTCTGTGGTTTGGCTCTCAGTGAAAAGACAAGGAAACGTATAGCTACGTCACTGAAATGTGCTGCCCATGTCGCAGAATCAGCTTGTGCAAAGATACACAAATAAACCAAAAAATGACTTCTGCTACAGCCAAAGGAAGCATGCTGTAGGTGAATCCAGGCATTATTGATTAATAATGACAATAATAATAATAATGATAATAATATGAAAATGCACATTTTTTGCCAAAGCTGTATCTAAAGAGTGTAATCCTTCTGACAAAGTGCATTGATTGCAAATTCCACAAGTTTTGGTTTGCATCTAAATGTCATAAAGCTTAATGCTTAGATGCTAATTTTCACTAAAAAGGGTTTGCGATCTTTCAATCCTGAGGGGACAATGAAGAAAATGTCCTGACAGATGGAGACGGAATTCTCTCTCTTCTTCCCTCTGAGCATATTAGCCTGTCATGTGGTAATGTGCTCGGGCACTGAGAAGCCACCTCTGCTATGCCAGGCCTGCAGAAGGAGCTGCAGGGTCATGTGACCTCCTGGCAGTAACATATTGACCCCTGTCTTCCCTCTGCTGCAGGAAGACCCCCGAATCCAGAACTTACATATGTCCAACAATGACCATTCTATTTATAAGCCGGGCACTTTTGTTATTTTTCTCTGTCATGTGATCACTGACGTTTGGAACATGAGGAGGCCGGTCGTCGAATAGACCTTCAAATCTCTTCTCATTCTGAGTGCCATGGATGGCTAGGATTTTCTTTGATGTATATGTTGCTGTATTCCGAGGTAATTAATTAAGATCTGGGTCAAAGCAGGACAGGAAAAATAAATCTCTCATTTTATTTTTGAGGGTTAAGGACTGTGAAAAACCAATGCCAGTTTGCAAGTGCGTATTTCACCTTTTGCATGGAAATTAAATGCACATGCAAATTAATGCTTTATTCATACCTTTGATCTTGGTAAATCATTGCTCCTTTTCCCGAAAATATAGTGGTTCAGTCCAGCTTCTGTTTAAGGTGCTGCAGTGCAAGAGCAACACTGTGGAGTGTTTTCTAAATTACCGATACGCATCCAGAGAGAGCGCTAACACAAAATGGACAAGCTGCTAAGAATACGATGGTGCGGTTTACTCAGGCGCAGAGAGTTGGGGAAACAATAAAACGCAAAAGTACAAAGAGAGGGATGTGGAGTTTAGCCCTGACCATGCAGAATACGGGACACATACAACTGCCAGAGAATGTTGTTTAGTGCGCTACCCTTCTGCCCTTCCTGTGGACTGGTGTTCCCGCCTAAAGAAGCACAGAATGTCTCCATCTCGCCTTCATGTGTCATTTCCGGTCACGCTGGCAGCACCCCGCTTCCTTAACAAGTGTTTACGAAAACGCGTTGATTCTTATTAATCTGGTTCTCATCCGCCATGCGGCATGTGGGAGGATAAGGTGGGAAAAGTGCCATTTTTTTTCCGACAGCCCAGAAACGTCACTGGCTGCTCACGTTAAGCAGATGTGGTTCGGGATTGTTATTCTTGGGTAATTACCGTCATCAAGCGAAGGCGTGTGCCTATCAAATTTATTTGGGGAAAAAAAACCTCAATTTAGAATCCACATCATTGTAAAAGGAAAGATTAATTTAAAAAATCATAATATTTTATTTAATGCAATGCATTAATGCATGCCAGTTTTGACATGTCACTGAAATAACATGGATGTTTGTTTTCTAAAAATCTATTAATTAAAGGGTATAAGGTTTAATTAGAACAAATTCTTTATTTCAGTGCACTTTTCGCTTTAATACGTTGATGTTTTATTCTGGCAGATCTTCTTTCTTATAAGAATAAAATCTTTGTAATTAGTATATATATTTATTAAAATGTTCATAAGACTACAAAGTTGGTAGGGATTAAAATATGGAAATATTTTAGCTTGCAAATTTTTTTCATAAAAATATATTGCATCGCTAAATTATGTCCACAAGTGAGATACTATTTCTGTATTGGTAGAAAAGTATGCTTACAGCTTTTTCTATGTCTGCCATCTAGATAATTATTAATGTTGTTGTATTTTTAAGTATGGCAATAGTGTATGCTGAAGGCTGTAAACAGCATGCTCCATGCAGAACCCCAGATGATAGAGGAATTAAACAAGTTGCCCCACTGGACGTTTTGTGAAGTAATCCCAATATAAGCTCTGTAATCATACATGCAGTTGCTTAAGTCTGGAGATTATTAAGGCTGAATTTAAATTCCCACTCTACTGAGAAGTCATGACCTCGTTACAACCCATGTGCATAAAAATACGTCTGAATGTCAGCAAGTGTATGTATTAATATACATCAGACACACATGAGCGTATGCTGTGGAAAATGAGCTTAATGTGCTCAATTATGTCACCAGTTAAAATTATTTGTAAGACTTTTCTTTTGTGGTGCTTTAGAAATTATGACGGTCATTATCCTTTCAGCATAAGCACGTTCTTGTTTGGTTGAAATCGTTCCTTCCCAGGCAATGGTGCTGTCCCAGCAAATAGCTGTGATCATTGCTAACATACATATGTGCCCAGCTGTAGGTTCCTGTGATTGTTATGATCTACGCTGATGGGGGGAAAAAAAATGTGATTAAAACTCGCAGAAGACTGACACGGGGGCCTTACATGTTTCAACAAGAGGCACACAAAAATTTCAGCTGGATACTTTTGTATTTTAATTAGAGCTTTCTGGCGTAAAGAACATTCCTTCTGTCATGATTTCAAAGAATGCGTTTAACCCATGTGTTAAAGGGCTATATCAGTTTCCCATGTGTATGTTTTGCTTGGCTTCCAGTGCATATAACCAAAATTGTCTCGTTTCAAAACTAGCTTGTTTATAGTTCATTTCATCATTTTTTTTTCTTCTTCACATGCTACGGTTATTTTTGGGCATATGGTTACTGATTCTGGGGGATTCACTTTCCCTGGGCTTTTGAAATCCATTGTAAAGCTAAAGAAATAAAATTGATTTAAATAGTGGTTTACGAATTAAAAAAAAATCTGGCCTCAGATTTTAGTGCAGAATGACATAAATTTCTACAGATTTTGCTTTATGGTTTAAAAAAAAAAAATAACGCCTTAATAAACTTTATCGCCGTGACATAAAATCGATAATATGGCACCTTTGACAAACATTTCGAATGGCAATAAAAAACACTTCACGCTGAATATTTACAGCATTGTAAAAATGGCTAGAATGATAAGATGTCAACAACCTCACATAATTTAGTTTATATTATAAAAATATATGAGGGAATTCATATTTGATAGTAATCTTGATGATGATGAACATGTAACCTAGCTGGGAAAGGATTTGCTGTGGCCTTCTGATCCTTACATATTTGGTCATTTAATTTATTAGCTTATACAATTATTTGCGATATAACCTATGGAGTTTTTTCTTGCATTTATTCTTCTCATTATATTTGCTTATATTAGCGAATGCCTTTAGACTTAATGTATTGCTGTACGGCCAAATTATATGACTGGTTTGAGCAACCAGCGTACCTCCAATTAAAGATCTTTTATTCACATATGGGAAAAGCATATATATTAGTTATGCATATATTTGCCTAAATGTATGCATAAATATATGTATGCATATATTTGCATAAATATATAATACATATAATAAGCGTTTGGATGTATGTTTTTACCTGTTTTAGAAAGATGAATAAAACCAGAATGTATAAAAAATATGCATGAATTGAATATTTGGCACTTTCACCAGCATGCAAATAGTACTAAAAAGTAGCCACATGTTGTCTAACTGGCAGAGCATTTCACCGCGATACTTTTAGAGATTGTAAACACCACTGGCCAGCAGTAGCAGAAGCATTTGTTCCCATCTCGTTGTTCCTCCTGACTGCCTCCCAATTGGATTTTCCCAAGCCACCCAAAAGGCTGCCACTTTAGCCAGAGTCTGCTAACCATCACCATCACTTCAGTGCAAAGTAGGTGTTCCAGAGCTGGGTCAATAAGTCTTTTGCCCCCTTGACAGATAACAGCACATTGTCCCCTGTCTCTGGGAATGGTTCACCCATACGGCCTTGCAGCCGTCATGCTGAGAGGTGGAGCTAGCCTTCTCTGACCAATAATGAGACATACTGTATGTGTTTGCGGCATTATGGCGGTTTGACCTCTTCGTTGTTATTATTATTATTGATTCCACGTTAATGTTGTTTAGCGCAGATGTGAATTTCAGATGCGATAAAAAATGCTCTCTTCAGACATTAGGTGGAAATATTACCACAGCGTATACCACCACAATACCTGTGCCATATGTTTTTTTTTCTTTTGTACTTTCTGGTTTTCAAAACTGACATTGTTAGTATTACTTTAAAATGATATTTTAGAGATTATTAAAATTAACCATAGAGGGCTGGCTGGTAAGTGAGACAACTGTTATAGTTTTTCGCTACAGTATATTCTTGGGGGTAAACTCAAAATCCCAGAGATCACCATTGCTTGGATGACACCCTTAATGAGGGCGTAGAAGTAAGACTGTGAAGATAGATTTAAAATGTTTTAATTTCTTTGAACTGTGGGAAAAGTTTTTCATGGGACCCACATTTTCCTGCTAATCAATGTACTGAAAAGAAACCAAGGGGTTCTTGAGTAAATTCACAAGTCAAGCAGAAAACACCAGCGTCCTTGATCTATTTTAGGTTTTACGTTTAGTTGGGGACAGAACATAACCTTGTTAACCCCTTTAATTAGGCAAAACCTTAATCTTAACTCAAACAGGATCACAGTTTAGCAAATATGATTTTCAAAAGCAGGAATCTGCATATAAAATGCACTTTATATCTTGCTGTTTGATCTTCTCAAATTTCCCTAGTTATTTCCCTCAGATGTCCAGCAAACACAACTAGCTAAGAATATATGCAAGCAATTCTGATTTCAAGCAGTAATAACATTTATTGTATCTACATCTTCATAAACATGTACCTAAACACAAACATATTACTATATCTAGACACAATCATCAAATGTTTCTCTATTCCCATTAAAAACAGGATTTTATTTTTTATTTTTCACTCAGCAAGAGCAGACACTGTGTCACCCTTAGAAAAGTTACATGTTCAATACAATTGGTGGCTCTGTGATCCATCACATACGAACATCTCACTGACATTTGGCTGTGTTTGAAAATCTGTGAATACAGGGTATACAAACTAATTAAGCTGTTTTGTGTGAAGGGGTCAGAGACATTAGCAGGCCTTGTGTAAAGAGTGTGAACTCTTTCAGTGAGTTGGAACCTTCCTAATGGCTTCCAGACATCTGCATCTCTCCCCCAAGCCTTCCACAAGTGATGAGTGATAAACATTTGTATAACAATTGCTTACCTGGTTTAACATAAAGGCCATTTATTTTTCAGTATTGGTCCGATGCAAAGGATTCTCTGCAGGACCATCATTTTTAGTGTCACTGGATTGAACACCTCCTAATTTCTAAGTTATTGATGCTTTAATTGCAAATGTTATCGGGGCTTAATTATGTGTTGAGCGTTACCGACTGCTCACTGGTGCTCACGCTTGCCTTAACACTCGCTCTCTTTTCCTCTCTCTCTCGTTCTTTGTTTCTCTCAAAAAAAGCGACATGCCTTTTTGCCGACGTGGACTTCTCAGCATCGAATACAAACATTGGCCTCTTTCCCTTAGCTCGGCTTGCAAATTGCTTCCAAGTGCCATGAGCTTGTGCCCGTTTTACTGTGAAAAAGTAACGCGAACCAATTGTTGCTTTTGAGATGCAAATACTACCAAATACTAATGAAAGTTATACTTTGCACAGAGCTTACATTAATTCAGTTCAGCTGTTACATAGATTTTAAGTAATCTATGTTATAAATTAAGAATAGAATTTTCTTATAATTTGTTATGATCAAATGTTATGACATTTCTGTAAGCATGTTCTTAATATTTCCTGTATGGTTGAATTAAAAATATTTGTCTGAAAAACATTGTTTTATGTGTGACAAATTAATAACTTATTTAAGCTTCATTTGGAAAGAGGTCTAACAACACCATTATTGGCAGTGGAATTTGCTAAGAACAAAAGTATATTAATTAAATAATAAGTTAAATCCTGGATAAGAATGTCAAACAATGATAATAACAATCACTGCATTGGTTATACAAATTAAACCAATTTTTTTTTTCTCTCCACATAAATAGAATGTGTAACCAAAAACCACCCCAGAAACAAGTTATTGTACTCCTTCAAATGTTTTAGGTTTTCACAGGATCAGGATACTAACTAAATAGAAAAACAATTTATTCTTCCAAACCAACTGCGCTAAACCTGAAATACTACAATATTACTTATATCTGCATTTTATGTGAGTTCTGGTGTGTAAGTGCTGCTTGTTGTTGCTCTGCAAGTATATATATGTTGTCTGAATGCATTTGAATGCACTTGTTGCATATGATCAATAAAGCGTCTTGAATCAGTTGGATTCTGTCAGGTGTGTTTTGTGCAATTCTAGCCTCAGAAATTGTCACGTTTCGATTCAGAAAGTAGGGGAAAAAAAAAAAGATCAGCTTTCGCTGGCATCTTTCTTCTTCACACTCTGCCCCTTAATCGTGGCTCTCATTTTGGCGCATTGAAATTTCCATTGCCAAGGCCAGCGCCATAAATAAAAGGGGCTCTGCAGCCTTTACCTGCCGCCCTGTAACGCTGCCAGGGCGAGAGATGGCCATTTCTGGAAACACTAATTCATTACAAAGGCTGGCTCAAGGAAACGGGGAGAAGGAGTGAAGCTGTGAGTCTGTAGAGCAATCCAAACTGAAAAGTGAAGGGTGTGCTTCCTGCCCGCAGACGGCAAGAAAGGAGGACACTCTGTCATCATAGGAACCGGGGGGACGCATTCCCCCACAAATATTTCATTTCTTTTCATTCATCCCCCCAATAAACAGACCTTTGTATTTAAATTAATAAGTTGTGTCCCCCCCCCACCAATCTCAAAGTCTCCCCAATGGCAATGGTCTGGCGCCTAAATGCATTTGTAATATATAATAATTTCTAATATATAGCCTAAATCAATGTTTCCCAATTCAGTCCTCGGGGGTCCACAGGCTGTTCATGTTTTTGCTCCCTCTCAGCTCCAGGAGCAAACACCGGTCACCGATAACCGGATCCGAAAATGCTGGCCTAAATAATTAAAGACAAAAGGTTATAATCAATGAGATTGTTAGGGATTGTTAGGGTTCAGTTAAATAGGTTAATAGAAGGTGGTGTTTTTATACGTAAACTATACTGTATATAGTGTACATAGTTTGTTCAATTGTAATTAGCATTTTATGCTCATTGGTTAAAAACGTTAAACACTTTAAATGTATCTGTTTTTCAGCAAGCTATTAATTCAAGACATTCTATAGAAATTCTATGAGAGGCTACACTATTTTCATATTTCTAGTTTTGCTATCGCATTTTCTGCTGTTTATTTAATGAGTGCTGTTTTTCTATCTCCAGTACCTGATTATAATTCTCAGGGGTGCTGTGTGCCAACCAAGTGCAGTGTTCGTTGAACTTCTTAATCAAACAATTGTTTTGCAATTAGCTGCATTACAATTAATTTATGAATTTTGTTTGATGTAGAACAAAACTTTGAAACACAAGCGTGCTAATTCATTCATTGATTCATTTTTTACAGTTTTTTTTCTGATTAAGCAAAACAGGAACACATTTAGCATGTTCTACTTTTTAATGTTTGTTTTTGAAGTTAAAATTATTCACATTTGGAACATGCATCTCTATATTGAAGCCATTTCTTTTTAACCCAATTATTCTATAATTGTTCATTTTGTTAACAACATGAAAAGCATTATATTTAAGTAAAGGAAATGATCAAAAACATGATAATACATTTGCAAGAATGGGAATATATCTGGCAATTCTATGAATTAAAGATTTACAGTAATTTACATTTTTTCCCAAATGCATTTTCCATCTTCCACAATATATGCAACAATATTAATCTTAGTTCTGAATTAAGTTTAATTGTGAAGTTTACTTGTTTCAGCAAACACAATAACATTAAATATCATACAGTTTACATTTCATTGTAAATAAAGTATACATTTGTAATTTTATTGAATTATTTCTCGGTTGTTGCTGAATTATTAAAATTTTGCTTGGCTATTAAGTAGCTCACCCCTTTCACCTTTTGCGGACAAAATAATTATCGATAACCTAACAAATAGATGGAGATCAATGCAAAATGTGTTATGTCTGCCTCTGGATCTGGCGGAGCAATCTGGTGTAGAAATCCCTCAGCAAAAGCGTTGTTTTTTCAGCCTGAGGATGGGCATTACAGCAGTATGCCCCTCCATTGTCGATGCTCAATGTTGGTTTCAGATTTAAGAGGTTACATGGGACAGACATTCAGGAACAGCACCAAATGTAGCCTCTGACGGAGCATTGTGCCAGCAAGGCCATCCGATTTCTGTTCCCTTGGTACTAGGGATATTACCTTTTATGAAACTGAAATGCATTTGTCCTAACATCTTTTATTCATCTGATATTTATTTGGAAGCAAAAACAGTTGAACCACTTATATTCTCCCTAACATTCCCAAGCAGTACAAAAGATTTAGCTGAAACAATTGACATGAAGATATTTTCCCCATAAATAAAGAATTTGGGGAGTTCAGTTCTAGGTATTGATTAACCTGGAGTGGAAAACTGCCCTTTGCTGGGTTTGTAACAATGAGGTTAATAATAAGCAAATTGCATTTGTGATGGTGTTGGTTTTTTATGTACAATAACAACAAATCAGGGTACCACAAGTATCAAAACTTCAAAGTTTTCTACAACTATGCGAAATGTATGAACAAAAAAGGTTAAATGTGAAAGGTTAAAATAGAAACAGAAGCACCAAGTAATGGCACCTGGCCCACTTTATAAAACTGTTTTACTTCATTCTCAACTAAAAAAAAACGAAACAAAGGCTAAGAAATGCATTCGATTGATTGAAAATGAATCTATCAATGTAGGCACATCCTCGATAATGAATCAGAATGCTTGAATTTGTATCCTTCGGCTTTTGTTTCTTTGTCTTGCTGATATATAGCACAGAGGCGCGAGCGGACACATTGTGTCAAGGCTGATGGGTTGAATCTGGAGAGTGACGAGTTTCTGAACTGAAGTAACAGACTGGCTCAGCACTGCCCTTCATGGTCCAGCTAACTTTTATGCATTTCAGTGCGATATTAACCGTCAACACCCCCCACCCATGAAGTGCTGGCCATTTCTCAGCTACCATGCCCCAGCAATGACTAATGTTTCACTGCCTCTTGCGGTTTTTAAATTTAGTACAGTGACAAAGTAGAGAGCGGGAATTTTACATTCAAATCGTCGCATTACCATTGAAATACTTTTAGGAAAATCTCGCAGACTTAATGGATGAAGAGCATTCAACTGAGCACCCCATACATTTTCAATGGCTTTTACTGCTGTTTTCATGTCATGTTATTATACAAAAGGAACAAGCCGTATCTTTGAATAAAATATTAAATTCCAATGACTCCTGGGTAAGTGGTTAGAAGGTAGATGGATGGATTAAAATACACAGCACTTTAATGAAAAGGACCACAAATAAAGTTCTGTATACTGAATAATGGGAAATAAATCATTTCAGTTAAATTACGTTTCTTACTTTTTTTTCAATATCTCCTCAGTGTTGTTATGATGACTTTATGACCTTGTTTAATCTGTAGAAAATGCATCAGACTTATTAAAACGTGACTACATTGGATAATATCACAAATTCCCATTTATATACATTAAATTTAAATTTGGCTATAATCAGTATAGCTTTTGAGGTGGTTATGAGGATTATTATAGGAAGGCTTTAGGCCTTAAAAGGTGATTATGCACTATACTCGTTTTATTGTATTGTACATATTGTATTTGTTCTTACATGCTTTGTACTGCACTCCTGCACTTCTTATACATTTATTAACCACACATGCCTACTGTAAATATCAACTAGACAACAATGTGACCATTGTCTTGCCTTGTTTAAACTGTGTATGTATGTACTGTCTGCATGAGAGTCACTGACAGCTAGAAACAAATGCTTTGTGTGTGTGAGCATACTAGGTCAATAAACCTGATTCTGATTCAGATTCTGACGTCTGATTTGCGATGGGGGGGTGTGAGGTCAGAGCTATATCAGTATGGGTCGTGAACTCCCTACCTACTGAACCCCAGGTGTAGAAACACCCAATCACCCCGAGAGGGCACAGTTCGTGCCGTTTTTCCTCGAAGAAATAGGAGGATCAGGGGGTGTGCAGATGACCCTCCATATCATAAAATAAATCACGATGCATTCTTACTTAAGCGGCGCAGCGATTGCGTCTTTGACACCATGTTCTCCTTGACCCGGTGGGCCTCGCAGTTTGCGAGCAGTCGTCGCATGTCCTCCGCTTTTGGAAGCTCTCTCGTAAATACAAAAATATCGTAATCTTCGCTCTGGTAATTATCGCCCGTAGATCGCTCTGATTTTCCACCTTCTTTTTGGGGTACAGTTTGAGGTGTGACAGAAACCACGTACGGATCGCGTTTCACCACTGACATGGGGAGGAAATTCTTGCTTAATAGCAAAATGGTGAAAAGCTGGGGAGAATTATCACGTCTTCATTTGCTAAATTAAAGAATTAGACAGGCGGGCTGCCACAAGGAAGTTCACCTTTTTCACTGTGAATATCTCAGTATTGCAAATTGAATTATTTATTTTTGGAGTTGTGTGTGTGTATATATATACACACACACACACACACATATATATATATATATATATATATATATTTATATAATTTTGCCCACAGCACAATGGTATAATAATAAATTAATTCATAAATATTTATGGATGCTATTGCACGTGCAATCTAGTATTATCCTACAGACACACACACACACACACACATCAATGTATATAACCCTGAAACTCAACAAAATAGGTTTTATCTGCTTGATTTTGTATAGACCTAATATGATGTGCTTTATGCAGACAATAGGGGTATTACTAATTTAATTACGACACAGGGTTGCTTTTTGTTCACGTTTTAATTAGCTTTGTCTCGTTACCCTTTCTGCTTTAATTACCCTCTTTTTTCAAGTACCAACACTTTCATATGGAAATTACATTATAGGGTTTTATATTGAAAACAGCGTTTAAATAATTTGTCTACTGTTTTGAATGAAAAAAAAAAACAAAAGCACATACAAAGCAAGTAAATATCTGAATTCATACCAGTATTTACATTATATGCATAAATTGAGTTATACTAACACAAAATTTTATTTTTTAGCATCTGAATTATTGTCTTTGCCATTAAAGGTGCTCTAAATTTCTCAAGGTTGCTGAGCTCTTTCTATCCAGCTGAAGTATTGTGCCTTTCCAAAACATTTGCCTTTTGAATTCTTCATGGGGAAAGAAAAAATTCTAATTTACCAGGCTAATTAAGACTTGCACAGCCTGTACCAACCTGTTGACATAAGGCTCATTCACCTAAGCACAAATTGCGGGAAATCAATTTCATGGCTGGTTTTAATTTGAACAGAAATGAAGGTCTGCTTCCTTGTGTCCATCCGACGGCGTGATTTATGATAACTAAAATGTTGCAGCTGCTTTATTTTACGAAGAACAAAAGTGACAAGACAAGCTGAGTGCCTGTCTCGAGGGCACGCTCGTACTAGAGAATGCCATTCAAAATGCAATGCTTATATTTTCACCTTCATTCATGCCATTTAAAAAGTATTTTTAAGGCACATATTATATTATATTACATATTAATTAATCATTAATTTTGATATGTTATAGGTAAATTACAGCCCAGCATACAAAATAAACAACGAGATAAAAGTGTATAAACATATAAATGTGCACGATTAAGCTCACAAATCTGTGTGTACTCACAGCACAGCACAATGAGCTTGCGATTTTCTTGCCATGGCTAATCTGCGAGGGGAATATTTTTCCGTCAATAACTTCTGTCAGTAACTAATTCCTAGGTCCACGTTAGTGAGAAAACAAAGGTGACCCTCAGCAGGGATCCATAGGTCATTTCTGGGAGACGTCGCCGCTGGAAAAGTGCATTGTTTCCGAGTCCCATTTTGCTGGGCCCAGAGTTTTGGGCTATGCATTTTGCTTCCTGATGTGCAATTTATTCTCTTTTTGTTATGATTACATTTGATGCAAGCTTTATGTGCGGTGACAAGTGGCAGTAGTAACTTCCATAACCATTTATATGAGTAATATTATGGTAATCACAGTCATGATCATTTTCATTTTCTGATTAGATTTGATCAAGTTAGGAAATATTTTCATGCACCTCTGATAAGCGCAGTATACAGGGAAGTTGTGCATGAGAATGGCCTGTTGTCTGCTGTGGGTCAGTACTGAATAGGTAGCCCCATTAACTTTGACATAAGACTTAAAGTCACAACAGCTAAACTACAGCAGCACATACAGCTTTGTGGCTGTCGATTTTCTCTGCCCAGGTTTATAATCTATATACGAAAGCCGCAGAATCACTCTCCTGACCATAACTTGCGTGATGACCATTCACTTTGCACATAACATAAACTACGTCCAGCCGGTCAGCTATCCTGATTGAAAATGACCACCGCAATCTCGTCGGTGACAACTATTTGGTGGCGGTGGCCTGTTTACAGGTTTCCAATCCTGGAAAAGATGCCCTGTGACATCAAACTGTCAGGCCAGTATTTATGGCAGCTAAGGCTTCCACGAGCCCACAGCCGCCAACAAAAGTGCGTTAGAAGTAGCTAACGGCCACCCTCGCTGTGACTTGCGCCGTAGGAATGATCATATTAACTTGACCTGGGTTGTCATGGTTTATGGGACGATGGATTTGGCCGATGTCATTGCTACGGCTACATCACGTAATTTAAAACGGAATGGGACTATTTCTAAAGGCAGATTGGTTCGGGAATATCCCGATTCTCCCTTTGACCCCTCGACAAGTTGCCACTTTAAAGATTGTGACTTGTAAAAAAAATGACTGAGCCAAATGTACCCAGGCAGCTGATATACGACGGGTCTGTATTATTTTCTCTGGACCCTTTACTGTCCCGATTTCAAAAGTCCGCGTTGACTTTCAAAGTCTATAGGTCTAGTGAACATTTCAGATGATGCAGTCTCACGTAACATGTCCCTACTGTATCATCACATTAAAAAAAAAACTGGTGTTACTATTGTGAAAAACATTTACTTTTTGATTTAGATTTCAGTATTAGAAACATTAGATAATAATAACGTTAGGTAGCAATATAATGGAATAGTCATACAGTGTGTTGTTTGACAAAAATGTAAGGTGGTAATACAAAAAGTTAGTGTCCTCAGTATGATAAAAATGTTCGGGAGCAATATGAATAGATGCATAAACAAAATGCAGTATGGTGACTGATAGTTTGTTTAAGTGTTTGTACTTTAATGTAGCTTTCTGCTATGTTCTGCAATTACATTGTTGCTCAGGCACATGTGTAGAATTTGATGTGGAGCAGAGAGCGGCCTGCTGGCTGGTTATTTACGTGTGGCGCTGACCAGCGTCCCACAGCTGCATGTTACAGCCGGCCTCCCCAGTCACTCCCTGGGTCTCCCCGCGATCCCGATTGCTTCGTGATATAAAGCTGTCAGTCCCACCAACAAAATAAAAAAAATGACCGCCTCTCCATATGTGGTGTTCGGCTCCGTGACAGCCCTGAAATATAGATGTAAATTGAAAGTGGATTAGTTTTTGATCTTAATTCAAGCTTTGACGTAGTGTGTGTGGTGATGGTGGAGGTGGTTGGGGGGAGTTGTGGTGATGTTGGGAGGTGGGCATGTTCAGAAATTTTTCCCAGATACCCACACCGGAATTATGCTGTAAAATGTCCGGTTGGCATAGCTTAAGGGGCCGAGAATGCTCTCATTCTGGCAAGGATGCCACCATCTTTTTTTTCTGCTGCTTTCCGAGTAATATAACGACAGAATTGTGGCCATGCAAATATTGAGGGCAACAGCCCTGCAGGGCATCAGGTTACTGGGATTAAACTAACAAGGGAAGCAGAGGAACAGAAGGATCAGACTTATTTCATGAAGATATACATCTGGAAGTTCTCCACACTTGGTGGAAACTAAATCGTAACGAGAAATGCAAACGAGGTGTGATAAAAGGAGAATGAAAAATAAACACAGTAGTGCATCATACTCAATATATTCATATAATAATATTATATTATATATAATATTATAAAATTTCATTAAAAAATTTATGCTAAAAGCCCGGGCTGTCATGTAGCACGAAATATTTTTAGAAGAATCTGTATTGATGTTAAATAAACATTCGCACAACCCTATGGTGGATAAGCAGAAGATGGATGGATAAATTAAGCAAGATATTTGGATCCGTAAAAATGATTCACCACTCTAATATAACTGATAGCCTATATGAAATGCAATGTCTGCTGATAATGACATGAACAACGCTTAATATTAATTTACCACATAGCACAAATAATAGTATCTGGATGGATGTGGGGAAGTTTCTCTGCAACTGCTTTCGTATCCATGCATAACGTCTGATGGACTTTTCCATATAAACAGATCCAGGGAATTTAAGAGTAACAAAGTAACCAAGTGCTACTATATATGACTCAGCACCCCATTTATGGCCCATCATGGTAGCTGCCCTCACTTGACTGAAGAAAATAAACAGGAAGTAAACGTAATATCTTTTTAGCAAAGCATTTGTAAAGCTGAAAAGCACCACAGTAAATGTTATATAGGGTATCTACATAATATACCGTATTAAACTGCAAGGGTAATACATAAAACATTTACTTTTTAATTAACACTCCGCATCGTCTAGTTGGTGTTAATCCAATTTGAGTTACACCGTTGTGGATCCTATCCCAGAAGGCATAGGGTGCAAAGCAGGTCAAACAATGAGTTGGACTCCAGTTCACAAATAAATTAATTAAAATGAAGGGGACTTTAGAAGTAGCTATTTGCCCAGATAGCATATCCTTGAACTGTGGGAGGAATCCCACACAAATTCTAGGAGCGCAAACAAACCTCAGGGCTGGGTCTGAGCTATTTTACCACCCACGGCCCATCGCTGTACTCTGTGAAGCCAAGTCTCTTTCGGAATTCTCTCTCGCTTGATTAAGCTGAATTAATTATTTAATTATAACAGCAAAGTACATAATGAGATCGTACTACCGTTATGGGGTGGGCTCCGGTCAAAGAGTTTTAATTGCATGCTTATTTTCAGCGTGGACTGAATGTGACACCATTCAGCAGTGCGCACATGTGTAAGGATTTTAGCACTATAAATAATGTAAAGTACTGGGCCTTAAAGCATTCGCAAACTGCTGTTGCAGCTGCACAGGTGTGGGGGTGGGGGTTGTGAGGATTTTAGCATGGCAACAAGCTGCTGTTTCTCACCAACGGTTGGCCCACGAGGCCAAAACAGATCGTTGTTCTCGTAGTGCGCAAGGTCAAGACGCTTCACATTTACATTTTTATCCTGTTAGCTGACGCACTTATCGAGGGTGACGAGCGAGGCCGCTGACGCTAAACTGCAATGATGTTCGACGGAGGCGTACCGTCAGTGGGGTTTTCATCAGCCGGATCTGTCGCTAGTCCGCTAATTAGCACGACATGCTACTGTATGTGTCAGGCCTACAAGGCGGAGAGGTTGGAAGAAAAACTGAAACGTCAAAAGCAGTCAAGATATACATGCAGTTCGAGGCTCTTTATCCATTTTGAATATTTTATGGATCTTATGAAGGACTTTTCCTGTTTTAATCTTACAGATGTATGAATAAATAGGGATACTTGCAAAAAAGACAGAAAATCGTGAATATGAACATTTGTCTGAACACTTTAAAATGAAAATACTTAATAGGCAAATGTTCCAATAAATGTTACTTTCAAGATGATATATTTACAATTTTCTATGCTGGTGTACCAGTTTCACGTTAGCTGATTATTATGACATTAAAATAATTTTCCTGGACATGTTTGTATTTTATGGATAATAATATAATAGTACCTTCACTCAAAAGTCCCAATCACGATATCACATTAGACAAATTCTTTGTCTAATAGTTCCATGATTTAGGTTAAATGTGCCGGCTTCATTTATTAATGACCCAGGAAATGTCAACTGTACCTGGAGGACCAGGCCGGACGCTGGCGTTCTGGAGCTGCAGTTTCCTGTGATCTTTCCGTATTTTAACAGCAAATCCCGAAAAAAAAAGAAGAGTGAGATGAAGCAGGAAACATAACGGCAAACAAAACGTTCCATGACAGTAACATTTCTGAAAAACAAAAGCCTCTTCCCCCTCATTTCAGCACAATAATTGTCACATCTCAGCGCCAAAGTACGGAAAACATTCTACAACAAAGATGAGCTTAATTCCTAAAGGAGACGCACCGATGTTCCTGTCATAGTATTTGACTTCCTATCTTTGTCATAATTTTAACAGATGTTCCACATTGTTGACGGTAATTAGGAGAGCAGTCATTCAAAAGAAGGTGGGCTTTACACTCACCCATGTGACTATAGATTATGAGCTGGGTTCCACCCCTGCCAGCTGCCACCCAGAACAGAAAGTCTGAAGAAATTCTCCTAGCAGAGAATATTTCATGTTTTCCAAGTATCATTAGTTATCTGTTAGCTCTATGATAAAACTGGCTCTCATTTTTAGCAACTGCAAATTACTATCATTATTATATTATTATCAATTTTATTATAAAAAGACAAAAACATCAAATCAAATTATAAAATTATATTTTTCACATACACAGATGTACTCATCACAATGTGTGATGAAATCCTTGGCTGCCCAATTCCAAGACTGTGTTTCAATTGGAAACATAAGACTTAGAAAGATAAATAGAAGGATAAATTAGGTCATTAAACATAAACAATAATCACAAACAGCGCAGTAACATCATTTAGCAGATTTAAAGCACAGCATACCTTGTTTTAACTGTGATTTAACTTTCATCTTTTATGTCTCTGTAATAAAGAAAATGTGTAAAAAGCAGGAGGTGGTGATTAAATTCTGTATTTCAGGTTTTAATGTCCATTTATCGATATCAGTATTTAAAACCTACAATTACAATTACTGCATTTATTCATGTTAATTAGGTAAACTACACTAGAGAACATTAAATCTTTTGAGCACATACAGAAGACTCCTTCTGAGAGCTACTGCTGAAATTATTACAATGATGTTTAATAATTCATATTGTTTATTGATTGAGAGCTGTCTGCATTTTTCTGTTTATGTACATGTGTTTTTCTGCAGAAAAATATGAAAAGTTTGGTGGTGTTCCCAAAATCCCCACCACATTGGTGTTTGGCCGTAACTAAGAACATAGAATTGAGGAACGGCGCAATTGAGCTGCAGCAGTCCATCCAACACTAAACATGTTTTAAGCAATTTTCACATTTTTCATGTTTATTTTCCTTGCTGCCTGAGTGACATAACAGCTGGGTTTGACCTTTGCAGATGTGCAAAAGCACTCATTACACCAGCATCACATGCTAAATTAGCGCCATCGGATCAGAACCCTGCCAAAATGCTCTAAGTGCGCAACTCTGATTGTAGCATAAATAGTCAAACAAGCAGCAAGCAAATTTCTTAACGTTGACTTTTCTCATTGTTTACATTGCCGTCAATCCAAACCATCCTCTGTGAGTGTTTCCCGTGTTGAGCTGCTCGAGTCTGACGGCCAGAGAACATAGAAAATGGGAATAATGTGGAGATGGCGAAGACGCTAGTGGAAAACCCGGCCATCTCAAATGGTGAGACTCAGCATTGACAGGACCTCTTCAGATGGTTTGAATTCATGTCTGGATCCAATAAAATTTGGCTTGGAAAATTAGATTTAAATTTGAGAGACGCAAGTGCCACACTTTGTTTTATATAGTATACTCCCAGTTCAATGAAGTTGATACAAACATGGTTATATACTCTGAACGCAAAGAACAAACACAAAGATGGATTATTTGGAATTTCCGTGGGCCTAATATTACTGTAGGTGTAGGTGAGAATTTGCTTGACAAAAGACACTGTTAGCACTGACTCCCGAATTAATAAAAATTAAGATTTCCCAGATAAATATAAAAAAGGCAATTTGGCGTTCGTTGGAGAAAATGCAAGAAGTACAGCATCCAAATCTGCTGTCACAAAACTATTCATGTATTCCTGAAGTTTTAAAATTTTAAAAGATGTATCGCATAAATCGGAGAATATGCAGCACTGTCAGATATAACAAATTGCACTGAAAAGCTGTGCCGTTTTCCCACTAATAGCGCTGGCTCAATTATACAGATGGCTCAAGGTTTTCCGCCATGGCGTGCATGATGAATGGCCAACTTGCTCTGTTGCCGCTTGCATTGTTTATGATTTCATTCACGCGGTCGCTCGGGTCAAATCGCATGTTCAAATCGCCTTGGTTATCGGATGGGAGCTAACCATCGTGCTGGTGCGCTCACGTAGTACTCCCGTTTTCCCGGCCGAGCCTAGGGATATCCAGCCGGTCTCTACTGGATTGATTTGGTGTGGGAAGTGGGGTGCTCCGTGGCACATTTGAAGGTGGTTTTAAGCGCTGGGAGCACACGAGAAAGGCCTTCTTGTGAAGAATGACATGGGCGGCCGCATTGGGCGCTTTCAGGCTGCCCAGATTTTTCTCTCCCCTCTGCTAATTTCTGGCAGATGTCAAATAAACAGACGGCAAGGCCGGTGGGACCCAACCCTCCGAATACTACGTAGACCACTTTTTAAATGTTTTGCATTGAAAACAACTGTAAATGAACAAATTTGAGAAGCGGGGGCCTAAATTATTTTGAGGTTGTTGTCCTCACTTTTCCTGCCACGTAATACATTTTGGTACACAGCGAAACAGAGAGATCCGCTTCCAGTTGTTCCATGGCACAAGCAACAAGAGAATAATTGAACATGGCAGTATATAATATTTACACATGCTTAACGGATTGTGTTCTTCGTCGCAATGGCGTGTAACACTCACGCTCGATGAAACCAGCCCACTGCAGCCATGGAAAGTGTCTCGGAGATTCATTGGCACACTGCGTTTCTGACACATTTGTTGCCTACCTTTAATAAATGTTCTCTCTGCCCCATACTACATCTAAAGAAAAAATGTAAATGCAGTGGGAGCCAAGGCATTCATTTTTCACCTCATTGGACCTCATCTTGACCTCCACACTAGTCACTTTGACCTACTGACATACCGCGTAGAAACATTTTGTTTATTTTTGTGGCTATTAAATATATATAATATATTTATATATATCTATAATATATAATAATATATATATATTATATATATTATATATATAAAATATAATATATTTTTTGGTGATATTTTTTAAGTGGCGTTA
>JAODKL010000044.1:6794103-6813898 GCA_026780765.1 Petrocephalus schoutedeni
AGAGCGGGCGGGGGGGGGGGGTAGTCACAGCTGGTCCGCTTGCATCCCGTCATTCAATCATGCCACACGTGACCACATCTCCGGAGGCGCCGAAGGGGGGCACGGATCTGCCCTTGACCCCTAAGCTAGCGCCTCCCCCCCCCGGGCAGGGCTGATCGCGGATCCATTCCGTCACAGAGCGTGATGAGCCGCGCGGCTGGTTCCCTCGCTCTGCTTCTATTTCTGTATGTGTGTGTGTCGGGGGGGGGGGGTTCCTCTGTGCCTAGTGGCCCCACTCGCAGCAGATGGAATGTAGGGCCACTTGACTTGCCAATGAGGGGAAATCCCCTTACGGGTGCTGGATCCAGCGAGAACAATGCAGGGCCGGCCGTCAGCCTCCTGTCTCCGCCCCCGAGCTACGCCTGCTAATCCACCTCTCAACAGGCCAGAGCCCCACCACATGGGACCCAGGCTCGGTCAGCCTCCACACTGACGCCCAGTCAGTACCTGGGACCCACTGCTGGCTCTTCCTGACGAAACACCCATCTCTTCCAGGTCTTGGTTCGGTTCCTGCATTCAGGCTGAGTGAAATTAGGTCCCTTCAAACCCCAGAAACTAATACGACTGGAAAATTGCTCTCCTGCGAGTTTATAGCTTATATCCCTCATTTTAGAGTAATTGGAAGTAAATGGAGAAGAGGCTTCATCCTTCACCACTTTATTACTTAAAATTAACAATTAAGACATCACCGAAGAAAAGCGCTAGACCCCATCATCATTAAAAATCAGAATATACTGACCGAACCAGATCTATAATAGCAACAAATCCAGCATTCTTTCAAAAAAGAAGGAGCTGCGAGATTAAAGGCGCTCTTGGGCGGCTAATGAGCGCATCAGCCACGTCGCCGCGGCTAATTACGCGTCACATTATCGAGGTTAATCACGTGCACTCTGTCAAAGTGGAAGGACAAAGCGCAGGAACTGAAAGCACGCTATCTAGCGTGAGGCTGATCCGCGTCAGCCGATGAAAGCCGGAGGAAAAACACGCGAGGCTTCCCGAGAGTCCTAATCGCAAAACAGAAATATTTCAGAATAGTAAACAAGGCCTCTTCTGTCTGTTTCACTGCAGAATTTCCCTGCCTACTAAATATCGCTCAGGATTTTGCGGGGTGCAGACATCCCACATTAGGCATACTGATTCCAGAGGGACAATTGAGGGCGGGGGGGGGGGGGATACTTTATTATTTTCAATCGAAAATACAACCCCCACCACCACCCCCCAACTCCACACCACAGCTTTTATTAACCACAAAACCCAACCACAGGCATGCCGCTAATTCCTTTCGTGACTCACACCCGCAAAGCCCCATTACCCACTTCTGCCCGCACAGATTCTAGAAAAGTGGTTGACTCCTTCACAAGAGCTAATTAACAGCTGCTTAACAGACAAAAGTCCATTGGGGGGGGCCCAGAGGACGATTGATATTGGGGTTTCCCAGCCTCCATTGCACTCAGTTGCTCATGGCTGTGACCTTGGGTTAACAGCAATTAAACGATGCTTTGCTAACGAGGCATGTCTTTATTCCCATGTATCCAGCCACTGTGTCCACGGTGATGGATACTTAGATATTCTAATAACATACATGCACTACAACTGATTAGTCAGCATCCTATCATAAAGAATCATATCATACTATGCCGCAAATCAAAAAGGACTTTAAATTTAGCTAGTATGTTTGCCAATTAAAACCTTTGTAGCTGGCATGTTTGTCAGTTAAAACTATTTATTTATTTAGCGGATGGTTTTACCCGAAGCAATGTACAATTCAGAAAGCAGGGTCAGACATTCCCTGGAGCAATTGGGGGTTAAAGGTCTTGCCCAGGGGCCTAACGGTAAAATCACTCTTCCGACCCAGGGATTCATAACGGTGACCTTCGCATCACAGACGCAGTGTCCTAACCTGCTGCAACACAAATCACTGACTTCTAGTTTGCATTCTATTTCTATGATTATGTCATTGGGTCGATGTCAGCTCTTGGCGACCACACGGACACTGATTCTCCAGACCGTTCTGCCCTTGGCCCTGATGGGGGCAGCTTATTGGTCAGCCGGCTAAGCCTCTGTGGCGGGGATCAGAAGGTCACTGGTTTAAGCCTGGCCTCTACACAACAGTCATGTCTGTGGGCCCTTGAGCAAGGACCTTAACCGCCAGCTCTATGGTGGCTGCCCTTCACTGCTAAACTTGTGCTCACTTACTTATATGTCACGGAAAGCAAGATGGTGTAGGCAAAAAGAGAAATTAACTGTCTTATTATTCTTCCTTGTTCTTTCTCGTTCCCTTTACCGAGGTCTGTCTCCACTGCAGCAGTCAAACCTGCATCAGAGATGGGTCACACTGACGCACAACAGGAAGGCCAGTGTAGGTTAACAGCCTTACATCTTTCTGCCCATGAAATCACTTCCTGTGGGCCCCTCTCTGACCTGGCTGGGGTTTGGAACCGGGGGTCATTTCCTTATGAGGTATAAGGGGACACAGAGCTCAATTTTTGAGGGAAGTACTGTAATCAGTCAGCAGAAAAAAAAACATATAAGAATATATTTAGTTCTCTGGATGTGTAAATATTAATTGCTTCACTAATTAAGCCTTGTCATTAAAAATAAACTATAGAAACAGGCCACATAGGCATCAGCTTAAAAAGTATATATATAAAAACTTGTGTATTGATCTCAATATACACACAAACATTTTAATAGCATGTTGGCCTGGCATCCTGTTCTTGGTATAACCCAGCCCTGTGCTACCTGGGCCCTATTAAACCCTAAGCAACATAAGCAGTTAGAAGATGGACAGCTGGATGGATGGATGGATGTGGATGTAAATGGCATCACATGATACTTCAGCAAAGAATAGGATGTGACTGCACAATACCTCTAAACTCAGACCTTTAATAATATGCCTTTTAAAAGATGTGAAAAATCTGGCCTGAATATGGGAAATTGTATAAAATTTCAGGAATAATTTCTATAATCATAATTTACCTACTAATGTTAGATATAAACCTTGTTAATTTAAATGTTGTCATATGGATCAATGTTATCTTCTCTTTTAAAAACAAACTGGCTTAGAGCATAACGTAGCAGGGATGTTATGCTGAAAAATGACTGCTCTGACTCTGCAGACTCAGCTCTGACTCGGAGCTGTTTGCAGCTTCTTCATGTTCTTATTCGATCTGACCAAACATGTGAAATTGTCACCTGAATGACAAAACTCCCTTTTCCTTACTTGTCTTAGCACAATGTTGCACCGCTTAAAAAACAGCAGTAAAAATATGATTTCCTTCCTTCCTAGTCAACTTCTTCCTGTTTACCACGGAATGCAGGTCAGAAACAGAGATAATGGAGACTGTATTACTGACCGCTGTTTGGGAGTAACTACAGCTCAGTTGCCATGTATTTCTTGTCCAGCACAATACAATGAGCGAATAACCTCTCACGGGGAAAGAAAAAAAAACATTGTTTACAAAAATGTGAGGAGCTCGTGCATCTTCGACGTCCTGCTCTGTTCGTTAAACTGAGAGGCAAACTCATCATGGAGTCAAATGCCTCTGAGGCACGTTCTGGTTCTCTGAGGGTGAGAACCGAGCTGGAATTTCCTTTCCTGCGTGTCGGCTGCTGATGTTTAATTTAAGAGTTTGCAATCCTGACGGACGATGATGTTGAGGCTGAGAAGCCAATGGTGCCTGGATACAATCGCTAGGGCCAGCAGCTTTATAAACGAAGGATGCTCTGATGCCCTTTCAGTTGGTGATCCTCCTCAGCCTTAAACACATTCTGTAAATATTCCTACATACCTGTCATTATTCCCTCAATCAAATCTCACGCTTTAGCTGCCGCCAATGAATCTAATGAAAATGCAAATAATTTTGATGAGATCTGATAATTGCTGTGTTCACTGTATTCATTTTGATTTAACCATTTTGATGTTTCGGGGAGTTACTTCCTACAAAAGTAAGACCATTAATTCCTCAGTTCTATAATTTCACAGCAACAGATCTCTCTCTAATTTGCAAGTGAACTAACCAGGAATGAAGAGTGTTTCTCGAAGGAGAAGACCAGGAGAATGGCCATTATTCACTTATATAACACCGAGCACAACACAGACCCTGTCTTTGTGAACCTTGTGGCTCTCGATCTTTTGTGGCAGGTTACCAGGACGAACACTACCCCATAAATATGGAAGCAAAGGAAGCTTTGTCATTAGCCTTTTAAGGACAATGAGCAAACGACACTTGTTTCAAACAGAAACCTCTAGGAGCCTTTTTTCCACATTGACTCAGTCATTTCTGTAATATTTCTTCCCAGCTGACCAGCTTAACTCTTAAGTCAATCAGTCAAATCTAAAGACTAGGTGGACTTCATTAACTTGAAATCTAATGTGAAGACTGGGCTGATGTTGTGGAAATGCAAAACATTCCCTTTTACTTTGTCAATTTTGCATTTGGTTGCAACGATTTTCATTCAGTTTTAACAATTGACACAGATACGTCAACAATGTTGACCTATACCTATATTGCTGTTTAATTTCTGATGGCCCTAAAAGCATAACACCTGGGGTTTCAAATGACATCCATTCTTCAGATTTCCCTCTTTCCCTTTCACAATCAATACTTTAAAGATATCGAAAGCATTAACAAATATTTAAATACTTAAATGCATCTTTAACTTGTTAAAGCTGTTTGTCATTTGTCATTAATTAAGATATTATTTCCAGAATCCAGACTGCCTTTGATTTCAAAGTGGCTTGGCATGTTTTGAAATGAAATCGCAGAAATGATTTTCAATTACCATCAAAAGCACTTAAGGACGTGTGATTTTGGGATCTCTCAGCCTGGCTTGCTGTGTGTCGCCTGCCTCACAGTGCTGATTCAGGCTGGCAGGACAGATTAAAGGGCAGCCAAAGGTCAACCACAGCCCAACAGACTGGCTTTCTGGACCAGATGTACCCCCCCCCCCCCCCCCCAAGTGACCTAGTAGATGCAAACGGGGATTCCCTGCACTGATTCCTCATTCCCTTTGATCGAGATTTACCCACATGACCCATGGCTCTGTGTGCGTGTCACTTTCATTTAAGGGAAGAGAGCATCTGAAATGGCTGGTGCTGACTGTGGGGTCAGGAAGTGGATAACACGCCCGTTCCGTATGGCAGGAGTCTGTTTATGTGCAAGCTGCCAAAGTGTTCTTTAGTATAGTTACAAGAAGAAATGGGGTGTGGCAGTCAGAGTCAGGTGACCACAGTTGTTTACACTGACTCACTCCACCTGACCCATGTGCATGCCCGAAAGCATAAAGTGACACGATACATTCGTTTTGGGTTTGAGAATCCCCCCTCCCCACCCCCACTGTGATGATCATCCCCTCTCATACAGTATATTTTATATTAATCCCCTCTCACAACATCAAAATGCAAAAGGATCATTTAAAAAAAAAAATGAAGCAAACGTAAAGCACATTGGTTATATGATATAACAAATGAAATTACTCTATCCATATAAAGACATTCCTTTGTCTTTTTCCTGTTTTGAATTATTCTGTCTAAATGATGTAGTAATGTATCGCAACACAGCCATGTAAAGTGCCTAGGGGAGACTCGGTTGTGAATTGAATATGAATACATATTAATCCAATAAATACTTTAATAAAAAGTGGCTCTCCATTGGTTCTGTAAAGCACTCTGTGTGTCTTGAAAAGTGCTGTATAAAAGTAACATTCATTCATTCATTCAAAAAAGAAAGAGATGTAGTCTAAATTAACTTAAAGACAATAATTAGTTCCCTTTAGTCTTAGAGAGATTCATTTGATACCCTTTTAACATGGCTGTTAAAAGTAGATAGTCACAGCGTTTAATACAAGTGCAGTTAAAGACAATCTCACTAGGAGAAAACACAGAGTTGAAAAAGTCACTGCTTGACCAGAACAAACATGCACTCGTTGGACGAACAAACATGTAAGACCGCCTCCTTCAAGAGACCAATGCCAGAGGACTTTACATGGAGCCCTTTCAGAAACGGAAAACAAAAGGGATTCTTCAAAGAATGGCAGACATTGTGACTCGAGTTACACTCTGTTGTCAGGCATCCAGCCCTTCGTACGGTTGTCGTTCGTGAAAAAGTGAGAAAAAAAAATGTTGACATCTCTAAATCAAAGAAAATGC
The DNA here is from genome assembly GCA_026780765.1 of Petrocephalus schoutedeni. Taxonomy (NCBI): domain Eukaryota; kingdom Metazoa; phylum Chordata; class Actinopteri; order Osteoglossiformes; family Mormyridae; genus Petrocephalus; species Petrocephalus schoutedeni. Next base: position 6,800,294 of record JAODKL010000044.1, read on the forward strand.
CAGTCAAAAATGGATCTGAGAAAATAGACAAAAAGTAGGCATGGGCATCTGTTTCTGTTTTATGGAGCCTGGGGTTCAGACCAGTAAAACCACACAGTTTACTAAAATGGTTTGCTGGGAGAATTCTCTGTAAGTCATCTGGGTGGTATCACTAATGAAAGGGGTACATGCGTTCATCTCAACTGGTTACACTGGCACAGAACAGCTAACGTTCCGCAAATGTCAACCAAAAAATACATTTCTTTTGGATTAAAATGTAAAAGTCAACCATGTAAACCCAATTTCTTCAACGGACTGAAACCTGCACTGTATGATGGATACAGATCTTTAGTATGTATGTTTTACCGGATATAATTCTTGCCAGATGTATTCTAAGTTTTTAATTCAAGTTAGTCAAAAAAGGAACTAATGACACATTTGTTTGCAAATTTCCCACTTTAAGTGGGAAAGAGTAACCTCTACTCTTATTGCCAGTTACACATAAGATGGCTTGGAGACCTCTATTCCATACATGATACCGTCGGTCATTTTATAAGTAACTAGTATGTATCACAGTTCCCTCCTAAATGCTTTGTGTTTCGGTAATGCCTCCTTGTTGGACACTAATTCTTCATCCATGTTTTTTGTTGCCCTCATAAGTGACCTGTTAGCGGCAAACAATTAGCACCCATGCTACAAACATCACATTTAATTGCCTTTCACATTCCTAAGAATATTGATATAAATAAAGAGTGGAAATAGTGGAATACAAAAATCTAATTAAAATGGTTTATTTTGATGGCAAGGACGTGGCCCTTTCTACTAAGACTATATTTGTTTATTTATTTTTTCATTTTTCCGGTATTTTCGAAACTTTTAAGGGACCCACACTCAGCGCGTTCATTTAATTAAATGAACAATGGGTCAGTTTTGCCCACAGATTTTTCTATTTGAAAAGAACAATTGCAAGTAAAGCATTCAGTCCCTTCATGTTATGCTGGCACTTGAGCCATAAAGGGTTGACAGAGAAAAGATTCAAGGCTACAGCCAATTGAAAACCCTTGAAGCAGCACTTCAGAAATCCATTTAGGCCAGGACAGAAGGCATCTTATTCAAACATGCCATTCCGTCACAAAATAGTCTCACTTGATCCTTAAAAACAAAATCATGTTATGTGTCTGTGTCCTTTGAAAGAGAGATGAATCCTCTATTAACTGGGGGTGCAAAAGACATTCCTAATCTGGGCAACCAGTAACTGAAGTTCACAATGGTATATGAACAATTTGTGTCATAGATGCTAAAATAACAGGAGTGAACTCATTTAGTAACATATGCCAGCAGAACACATTCATGTGTGTAAATACTATTTAAAAAAAGTTACAGATCTAAAAAGCACATAATACATAAATATACTGTATATAACACGCTTTGTAAATGTTCTCATTACATCAGTTTTCTTTTCTGTGGGTGGATACTCACTTATATACATTGACACTGAATCACACATAAGGATTGTTTTCTATATCCTTATAAGTTATAAACAATGCAATTACCTTATTATAGTAATAATATAATAATAATATTATAAATTGGTAAAATAATTTTGATAAGTACATAAGTAAAGCAGTTAAAATAATATTTGTTTAAGGATAATACAAATACAGATTAATTTTTGTTGTACGTTTTTCTCAGGGAAAAAATAGTAAGGCTCTACTCAATATTGCAATTAAATACCCAGGGTTACATAATATCAAGCTCCGCCTCTTCCTGTCCAAATCACAACTTGTCACAGCTCAGCTCCGCCTCTTCCTGTCCAAATCACACCTTACAGAGTGCAGCTCCTCCAGAGTGTAGAGTCAAAATAATGGTTTAATAAAAGGTCAGTCATGCACTAAAAATAATGTTTTTTTTTCACCAGCTTTAATGATAATTTTCATTAGTCACATATATTTCTCGAATAGATGAAATATTCCTAAGTGATGTCTTAATTTCAGTCCCATGTTTTTGTATTTTAATTTATTTCACCTAGAGTGCTGCTGCCAAAACTTCTCTTACAAGGTAGACTCTTCGAGGTAAAGCGTGTGTAAGAAGCAATTCATGAATAACTTAATATTTTAGCGCATTTTGAAAGAAACATTATGAATGAAAGAGCAAAAATATTGCTTGTAGTTATAAGCATTTTGATGCATTTTTAGGTTTCATTTGGTAGGAGTCTTAATTCAAGTAATATTTTTTAACCGCACAATTTGTATACTAGCAATATCAAATAAGAATTTTTATGGTCACATAGTGCATCTTGATCAAGATGTTGATTATAATTACAAAAGCTAACTAATAAATTAATGAACAGTGCAGCATATTCAGGACCCCTCATGCTCTGTACCTGACAGGGCTTCCTTTCCTGTATAATTCTGGTTTAACCCCCATATTCAGTATATCGTGCCAGAGAAACACATCAAACCGTGCCGGAATACATTCCTAGACATAAAGTCCTTATGGGAAAGTAATAGTGGGAAAAAAACCCTGCATCTATAAGAAAAATTATACTTATACTCTCCAGGGCCATGACCCGAGAGAAAGGCAGCCGAATCGCAGCATCTTCATGCTAACCTTGAACTAGTGTTTGGGGCCTAACTGGGGCACAGCCTGGGTTAATATGGAGCCAGCGGGAAAACAAACAAAAGATACTGTTGACCTTTGATGAAAGAAGGCTGACCTTCGGAATGGCAGGTCAAATACGAATACATGCATATTTACCGATTTAACGGTAATCTCAAATATGCGCCACAAAAACTTTAGCAATAACGTTTTCCCGTAAAAATATTTACATGTATATAGTACTTAAATAAATATTCGGAAGTAGAAAAACAGTAAATAAAATAGTATTATGATCAGATTGGTTGTGTAACCAAACATAGAGCCAAGCTGAGTATGTTTTATGATGATCGTATCTCTAAAAATGTATAATAATATATAATGTGAATTGTACATATTTTGAAATATTAGAAGTTCATCCATCCATGCTCTAGCTACTTGCTCTGGTCAGGGCTGCAGGTATTTTGCTTTTGCTTATTTCGGTAATTTTAAATTATACTTTGTAGACTTCACTCATTGTTTTGATATTATATAAGCCAATACAAATGGTGGGTAGTCTGAGAAAAATAAAGCAACTAGCAAAGTACTGGGATGCAGGATCACAGCAGATGTCCTTTATAGCCAGAGAAATACACGTTTTTTGATCCATGGAGTTGATCCATAGGTGGATACTGTACAAAATGTATGTGATGTTATACTGATATAGGGCTTCTGAATTTTCCTTAAAGAAACCCTCAGTATGTGCTAGTTTAAGGTTATGGAACTTGCTACAATGTAAACTGAAATACTCTTAATTTTTCAGCTCAGGTGATTATGGTATTGTGGTATTATAATGTGTTTTCTCACCCCAGACACCTGAACATTGCGTTTTATAATCTGGTTATCAAGTGGTTTTCTATGTTTCGTTTTCCCATCAGCATGACTAGGAAGTGCTTGGAATTGGCTGTTTATGAAGTAGTTGGATTTATCTTGTGTGAGAGCTTGTCAGATGTCCTTGGGACAGAACAACAGATTTCTGTTTTTCCCCAGAATGTTCATTTTCCCAGCAGGTGCCAGAAGAGTACGCTTTAAGGATGCTGAAAATGGTCCTTAAAGGTCATGTTTGTGGCTCCTAATCACGTAACAGAGCATCAGGTATCAGTCAGCAAATTTGACTTGAAATCCGTTTTCCGTAGGATCAGCGCTCGGCACTACAGTTATAGATGATATGTAACAAAAAACATTCAATAAGAAAGACAAGCACACACAGGCTCATTTCCGTCACTTAATAATTTTTAAATACTTTCAGTAGAGGCAATAGCCTCAGTCAGCCTATAATGTGGCATTAGAGAGGGCCTCTAAATTTGTATCGACTGTCACTTATTAATCCCCTGGTGACCTCATTGCTGTTTATGTGCATAAAAGAAATGATCGCATTTTTAAGCGGTCCCATGAAGCAGAGACAGCCTCATACACAATAGGAGGATGCCACAAGTTCGCGGTGAAGGGCAGGAGGCTAAAAGCATATCTCCCTTAGAAAAGAATAACAAAGAACCACTCAATAAACTGACTGATGTTTTAAAAGAAATTAGAACTATGCCTAAAGATCTGAGTATAAGAAATATGCCAAATATTCATATTTCTAATTGTTATCAGGCTACTTCTGTGCATTTGTCCACAAATATGGAAATAATGAATATAGATATTTATCATCTTTGCTGAAAGTTGAAAATAAACACACTTGCTGACAGCATTATTCCCACTGCGGTGTCCGGACCTGCGACTCAGAGCTACTGGGTATCCAGTGTCTGTGCAGAAAGTTAACAAGCAACGTGGGAAACCCACAGATTCATCTTACCAAAAGAAAAAAAAAATGGAGAATTATTAACCCAAATCCTAGGATTAAGGGAAAAAACAAACACATTCTCAGTTTAGTATCAGAATTATTCTCCACTGAATCCAGCTGCAAATGGAAGATTGTGCTTACAGTATATCTATTGCGACCCTGGGCTGACGGGGCTATTCTTTTCAAGTCAAAACAGATGACGATTATCATACATATGTTATGTTATAACAATATGATATACTTCATATAATGTCATATTAATGAGGGAAAACAAGTCTGATGAATCAGATATACTGTATTGCTGGTGATATTTCATAATAAGCTGTAATCAGAGATAGACAGCATTTCAATATGTATTTAAAGTATTTTGTAATTTGTATTTTGCTGGACAGAAAAAATCAGATGTAATTTTTAACAAGATACTTTGAGAGATTGAATTTTTCTTGTATTTAAAACTTAATAAAATATGCCAATTTATGTATTTATTTTCAGTCATTTTAAGAACCTTCATCACAGATTGATCTCACCGCCATGCGATCACGTGGTTCATGTAGCCTTCAATAGTTCCAAACAAACCCTGGACTGTCAAGTTCTCATACGGGCAGATAGCAGCGAAACAGGGAATATTAAAATATTAAACTGTGTATTTTTAAAACTGCCTTTACATGTTCAGCATATATGTTAATGTAAATTTGGTATGTGGAGTAATAATTTAATCAGTGTATCAGTTTTATTTTGGAGGGACAGAGTTTCTTCATGTTAGCATGCATTACGTAACGCAAGATTCTGGAGTAGTCGGATTGGATTATTTAGTGTAAACTGACCTCAATTCACTTTCCTGGGGATTTCTACTATTAACTCTTGTGTACATGGGGCTTTGGAGAAACACTATTACGTATACATACTGTACGTAAGTGACCCAACATATGTAGGCTATATTTAAAGATGAAACCACAAATAATCGTAACTGTGCAGCCTTTTATTGAATATTGAATATCCTCCCCAAACATCAGCTACCATACGGTTTTTAAACAAATTTCAAGTACCAGTCTTAAAATTTGTCACTTTACTGTCACTCGGTATTATTATTATTTTATGGCAAATAAATTACTACAAAATCATTTAAGCTATTTTGCCATAAATTTGGTAGTAAACTCACACTGAACCATGTGATCCGAGGACAGCAGATGAATTAACACGATAGGAATGCAGCTAACTGTAATCACAAACTTGTTGATAACCAGAACAACTTAATATGCAACGTACACTGCGTTAATATGCAACGTCCACTGCGTTAATAGTAACCGACAAACTATTCAGTGAAATGGGAACGCTAGCCTCAATAGCTGGCTAAGTTGCCTTCGGTCATAACTATTAATTAACATTATAAACATTAACAAATAATGCTGAGCTCATATAACGTCTAATTTAGTGTATCTACTATATTAATGATAGCTAATGCATTAAATGATAACAAAAATCTGTTACTTTACCACCCATAGTGTGTACCGAGCAATGCAAATGAATGTGACTCTAGGCCGTGAATGTCAATGTTTGGAACTATTCACCGTGCCCATGACCCGGAAGCTGGCTGGAAATCCCCCCCGCCATTTTTTGTCACCACGCTGTTTTTTCTACCACTCTGGGCCATGCTTGTCATGAACCTAGTTTTCCCATGACCAGTAATTCCAAAAAAGGAGCTGCTTTGGTGCCAGGTAAAGATTGGTTTAAGATCAGATAAAGAGAGGACAGAAAAATGGAGGACAAAAAGACGGAGCAATTAGCAAACAGCAGTGCTGCGCTCTAGAACCTGTGAACTAACTTGCTAGTCTGCTAGCGGCATTCTAGTTCATTTCCACAGGCATGCTCAGGCAGTGGCATCTTATGGTTTGCCATATATGGATATATGGAAGATGTCATTAGTGATAAATCAGGCTAGCTGCTTTTGTTCCTAAGGACAAAATAAAATTTTTATGATCAATTTTAAATATTAGCTAAATGTAGGTGTTTTTATAGTAACTGAGTCACGGTGAAGGGAGAAAGAACTGCTGAACTTGACGCGGAATATTGTATGTGTCGCAGCAGCTGGTTACGTTTTTCTTGTTGTTGTTGTTTGAGCGTATACCTAAAAAAGTTTTATTCTTCATGTTTGGTTCCCTACTGTAAAGCAATGTGGGATATTCATGCATCATGATTATTAATTTAAGAAAGCGTTGTTGTGCCTCCTCACATGTGCGCACGCACACTGGCACCCTTGCCACTAACTCTGTGGAAAACACTAGGTATAAATGAAGGGTGTAACGGCTCTAAAATCGAGATCGAAACTGCGACATGAGAACATTTGTATCGGGGTTCTGTCTCCCGGATCCCCCCAGCCTAAACCTAGTGCTGCAGATGCAGCCTGTTAAGCTCACATTATGTTACTAATGTTACAAAACTCATTTCTCATTTCACAATTAACGCTATACATGTAAATCACAAAAGTATTATTCTGTTTAAGGTTAGGGAAAGCTGTCAGTTTTGTAAATACTGCACATTACTAGGGCTTCTAACACTTTACTTGATGGGGCACAAATACTTAGTAAAAACTCAGTTGCGGCTGAAGAAGAAATTATGAACAAATCATGAACAAATATACTTGCTACTTGGGATAAAAGATGAGTCATGATTCATTAATGGTAAACAAACATGAAATCAGTATTTAACTTGTGTCATTCATGACTTGTTCCTTCAGTAGTTCACAAAGGTTTACAGAATTAACAGTTAAAGTAACAAATATAGTGACTGCTTGAGATAAACGGTGCACCACAATTCATTAATGATGAATTAACATGAGATCAGTATGTAAGTATGACTTAGTTTGTGGTTAATTAATACAGAAGTAATAGTATAACTAAATAGTACAAAGAGTATAAATAGCAAAGTATAATTATTGTGTCCCGTCAAAGTGCTACCTGAGGGCTGCAATGGCACACATATTGTACCGTTACTATATTACATTTTGTATCTTCAAATTGCAAATGACTTGTATTTTAATTAAATACATTTTCTCACACCAGTATTTTGTATTTTATTTTGTTACATTTGATGAGCAAGTATTTGTAATTTGCAACAAAACATCTTTTGATGTATTTGTGCCCAGCTCTGGCTATATTCATTTTATTAATGTGAACTGGAGGGAATTCTAACAATGTGTATAACACGTGCAGACATAATTGAGCTGTTCAAATAGGCACAGCACTTAAGCTAGCAGGTCAGAATTATTCAGTCATCTTTCTATATCGCTTATTACCGAATGAGGCTTTACAGACTTGTGTAAAGAACTTGTGACAGTGAAGTTTTGGTCTCCTCATTAATGGTTAAGTAGGTGACCTTCATTTAAACAGGAGAAACAGATAAATGCAATAAATATGGCAGATGCAAAATCTTTGGTATTGAAAACATACGACAGACATGATACATCGTAAATGTAAAAATGAAGTCATTTAAAAGTCAACGATGCAACAATCAGTCACACCACTAAACTTAAATACATTTCCATTTAAATTTACAGCCGCAAGTTTCATATATGTTTAACGAATTTTACTGTGATAATTTTAAAGATATTTTTTCTCCCTGAACTGCATTTTAACAATGGTTTTTAAAACATGCTAGCAACAGTAACAAATATATTTGGCTTTAACACTCCGTACAATAACATACACAAGGCTGAAACCAACAAACAATAAATTATCTCCATTGCTGAGCTGAACCAGTGATATACAGCAGACACCAGAAATAACATTACAAACATAAATACAGAAATTCAAAAACCTAAAATAAAACCCAGGGTACAATATGGTACAATAAAGATTCTATTGTCAGTGATCAAACGGATCATTTAAATTAGCATGAATTGAAATGGCTAGTTTTGATTTTAGTGTCTCACGACAGGAGTAAGCACAGGTCAAAAGAAGAAAAAGCACAAAGAAGCTAAACACAGAGGAGATTTGTGTGAAACCACTGCTTCGCAATTCATGCCATAACAGTGCTCTCCAGTTACACCAATAGCTACACTGGGGAACGTCATATCAGAGTTTCGGTCTGTCTAACATGACGTTACGAAAAAATGCACGACCCACCACAGATGCTCAATTGAAATACCAGGAACACAACAAAATGTTTTTGTACTTGTGAAATTTATACAGTTAAGGGGATGAGAGCTTGCATAAGCTGTGGTAATTTATGTAGTGTATGACTTTGTCGCAAGTTTGACTAACACTAAGATGTACGGCAAGACAGTTTCTTCTCCTTTAGGTTTCCAGTACAACCACAGTTCAGAAATACAAGGGAACATCTTTTGTGATTTGAAACATTACCTCGTAGAAATTTTTTGTTTTTGATTCCACATTTGCAGCTAGCATAAGGCAAGATTTGAGGAACTGTGTTTGCAGAAAACTGCTAATACTGATATTAGTGTTGTTTTTTAATTAGCGAATTTCTTTGCCAGGCTTTGGTCTAGTGTTGACAGAGGCAGGGATTCCTTTATCCTCTGACATCTTACCTTTTTCTCTGCTTCTGTTTTTCTTCAACTTGAAGAAATCGGAAAAAAGAACTAATTCGACATTTACTGAGGGTGTACTTTATTTTGCTCTTCATAATATATGTACAGCTAAAAAGGATTTAATAATTTCTTAATACTGAAACTCCAATGTATTTTTGGTCCATTGTTACTACTACAGTAAACAGCTCAGAGAAGCTCACTCTTTCTTCGGAGCAGAAGCTCAGAAGATGAAGAGAAAGAAGTTGATGCCCTTGAGAAACAATGTCTTTGTCTTTTTTGGCAATGGGCTTCAACACGTGACTCTTTTATAAGTGAAATCAATGTCATTATACCACCTGAGCCACGGTGACCTCGGTCTCCTGCGTCCCGTGAGCAACGATGCCTTTAAAAGGGACAGTGGGACATGACACAACCTTCTGCAAAGCGAACAACCTTCGGAACTTCGACCATATACAGTACCAATGTTTACAGTTGTGGTCGAATAAATAAAAAGCTGGCCTCCCTCACGCCAAAGACCACAAAGGCCAATGTACAGCCATCCCAAGGTTTGCTAAGTGCACAGTTCACTTGATTTACATGTTCCTCAGTTGCTGAGTTTATATAGCTTCAATGGTCATTTTAAAAAAAAGGCTCTTCTATGTTAGTGAGGTCATGGTGTTCTCTCAAAGTCGTTTAGGCATCTTCATTTGATCCATTCACATAATCAGGTCAACTCCTAGGTTAGCAGGAGATCCATGGAGGAATACCTGTGGTGCCTTCACCACACAGAAAACAGGTAACCTTCTGTTGTGAGAAGTTCTGAGCATGCTTCTGGGCTCTCAGGGGATTGGTGGGGGGGGTGGGGGGGGGTGGCGACTGGGGGTCTTTCAGGCACGCTTGGCGTGTAGCATCTCGATGAGCAGATTGTTGCAGGGGACCGCTCCATTCAGGTGCTTGTAGTACAGGTACTCCTCAGCCTGAACGCTGATGGCCCTCACCTCTGGGAGCCGTAGCAGCAGCTGGCCAAACTTGTCCGTGTGCTGGGGGTAGCTACACGTGGTATAGTCCAGCAGCGCCGCGTTCACCTGCTCCTGGACGCTCTCCACCAGGTGGAAGTTCTCCAGGTTCTTCACATCTGTTGGGAGTGGGGAGGGGGGGAAGCAGAGATGGTCGTTAGCCATTAGTGGCTGATGAGCTGTCAAACGAACCCATTCAAGGTTATCGGTTAGGCCTTAATGAACTGAATGTACCTCCTTTGTGCCTGTTACAGCTATAAAAATGACAGACTACACTCGCTTTTCTTAATTTCCACATATATAATGATATTATGTTACGATTTTATATGTATATCCTTGGTGTGGTCCCACATTATTTATGACACTGTGGATGCTGCATTTTATATCTAGGTAATTATTTGACCTCCAGGCTGAAGAGCTCTGACGACGGCCTGTTTGGTTAGGTCCGTGGTGAAAGAAGACGGCAGGATGTCTCACACTGTTCTGCTTCACCCACCCATGACCCCACGAACAATTCCAAGAGACCGGGAACGCACAAATGAACCGGCCGGCCAAGACCAGTCTCCCAACTCTCAGCCCATCCCAAAACAATCCGCCCCACCATGAGCGCATATTGAGGCAGGAAACTCTCCTGTGCTTTTCTGTACAGCCGTGATTATAACAGCAACGTGATGAGAAACTCTCCCGCCGGTCTGACCACTGTTTCTTGAGTGGTAGCTGCTATTGGATAATATGGATTGAGGGTACATGAGATTGAACACAGAATAATAAAAGGCTTAGTAGCTCAATTTGAAGGGCTGATTGTACTACAGATGTTGTGCAGAGGTTATGGAAAACACCAACGCAAGTTCACATCTCCGTCCAGGGCTCCGACCATGTTAAAGGAGAATGAAACGTGATTATAGCTCTGACAAATGCATCGCAATCGCGGCCGCTACCCAGAGACAGACAGGTTGTAGGCCAGCACGTTAAGTAACGGCCTCTTTTCCTCCTCCTCTCCACTATTCACTCAGGGACTAATTATCAACTTTTACATGAAACGGCCTCCCAGTCAATACTCGGGGGGGTGTGGGTAGATAGTGGTGGGGGTTGGGGATTGGGGGCAGGGGGGTGGTGCGTTTCTTCCTAGACACTCCACTGCAAACCCTCAGGTCTTTTGGGGTATATTGTTCATTTGAGCAACAATCGGCCCCATGCAAGCCTGTGGAGTCACGTGCAGAATCGATACCTATATCGCTTCTTCCGCTTTAATTAGACACAACAAATACTTTTTTCTAAATCGCCCCCACCCCGTTTGCGATGCGAAAGGGGAAGGCCCGCCTGTCTTCCCCTCCCCCCACGTCTCCTTCGGAAGCGTCGTTTTATAATTTAGACGTCTGCGTCGCGTTTCACGCCTAGCACGGTTTGTAAATGCATCAATAAATAAAGGCACCGTGAGTCCTAGGGGTGCAGTGGGTGGCACAAGGTTTTACCTGCTTAGCCACGGATAAACATTTGCAGTACATTAATAAAACATGCAATAAATCAATAAATGTATGAATAAGCAGATAAATAAATCAGTAAATGTCCCAATCTATTCATTTCATCAATGTGAAAACAGGGTTCTTCAGCCCTACTGATATTATTCATAATATGACTAAATACAAAGAAACATCCTGGATTTTATGCAATTTTTATTATTTAATGACGGGCATTTGAATTCCAATCAGTGTTTCTCAATATCAAGAACGTAAAGATCATACTTGTGGTCTTGGCAAGACTGATCTTACTAACTTGCCTTCCAAGAACGAATTTGAGTTGCAATGAATCATGGGATTAGTCTAATTTGCCGAGGATGCAACCAATGGATCCTTGATATCTGGGGTGGGCAAGAACGACATCTGGCGATTTTTGCCGTCCGCTGTTCTCTTATTCTTGAGTACTGAAATAGGTCTTCGGCAATAGAAGATGACATAAAATGGGTATGCGAGAACACAAGTACGGTCAAGTACTCATACTGAGAAACACCCATGGTACAGTATATCACAAGACATATAAACATGCTCACGCAAAACTCATCCATTAGAGGAGTGAGGATGTTAAACGACAGACTAAGGAATGAAACGATACGGGTCTAGCTGTAGGTTTGGCAAGCAAACACAAGGTGTTAAAGATTACCAGAGGTATTTAAAGAAGAAGGTACGTGTTTGTGGCCAGAGGTGAGTAGGAGAACTCAGAAAGTCACTAAAGCAAGAAGAGAACTTTATGATGCGTTGTAATCACCTGGGCTGTGGAATTTTCTTTTTTCTAGCAAACAACAGATGCAATTGGCTGGAAAAGGCTCATCTGAATTTTTGATGGGTCCATTGTCTCATTGTCCAACTTTACTGCACCCATAAAATCAGAGGAGCTGAGGTCTTAAAGGCTGGGGAATGATGCAATCCATGCACCTCTTTTTACAAACAGAATGCTTAGGGGCCAATGTCCATTAGATCAGTGCCCCCAAGTATACCAGCACTGACCCAGAGAGTGGAGGAGGGGGTGGGTAGTGAGACCCACTGGAATGTCTGCCTGAGTGAATCACCAGGTGAGTAAAAAGCCCTACCATGGAAAACAAAAAAACAGAGCTGCCCCAATACAAACACACCATGTTTTACAACCCTTGGTTATCAGCCTCTGATGTTTACTCTGCGCTTGTTCGCTCGCATTGACCAGGTTGCCATTTTAAGGGCTGTTTATGTGATTAATGAGGCGCAATGTAGAGCTTCACAAAATCCACGTTAAGCTCGCCGCCGCCTTTTTATTTTTTATTAACACTTCACTGACAACCTTCATTTGTCTCGGAGCTGAAGAGCTTGCATGGGACTTCCTGTTTCACGTCTGAGATTTATGCTACAAATGATTTATGAATTAGCGTTGTCTTCCCTCAAGCCGTCTACCTTGTAGCCAGTACTAACCCCAGTAGCTTCCCGCCGATTCCTCATCTTCATGCATTAAACAAAAAGCAGATAGCAGTCAGTTGCTTATTATAGTTTAATATGCTCTTTAGATAAATACACCACAGACTACACATGATGATATGGTTAATTGCGTATGAAGTTTATCGAGAGCCACTGTGGACGCCGCCACGGCTGTAGTGGATTTCCTTCGTTTGGCCAAGTTTGGGGCATTTCGTACTCCTGCCTCTCAAATTTAGAATAATGCGGCTGTAAGAGGCTTTGCAAGACTAAGTAGCTAATCCCGCCCGGGACGAGGGGTGAAAACACAAACGCCCATGTGTTAATGAGATGTAGGCTGGCGTGGTGCTTGGCGAGGTGGGGCCCTGGCGATCTTGTAGCATTTCTCCGTGGCATGTAATTCTACTGACGGAGCATTAAGGTCCGATTTGCTTACCTGGCCGACGGGTAACCGGCGGGTAGGAATTCTGGGTCGCTGTGGCCGAGGATGGCAGACGAGCGAATTCAGGCGGGGATACATTAAGTCAAATTTAAGCTCTGGTTGTTGTGCTAAGCAGGTAGTAAGAATAGGCCTGCTTGCCTGAGGACAGGTCCTCTCATTCGACGGCTCGAACTGGTGGGGGGGGGGGTCTGATAAAATTAACAAGGGAAACTTACACAATGCCTTCTCGTTACAGATGCTAGCTGAGAGGCACTATACTTCTTGGGGGGGGGGGGGGGGGGGGGGGGGGC
>JAODKL010000044.1:6814611-6853636 GCA_026780765.1 Petrocephalus schoutedeni
GTGGGGGGGGGGGGGGGGGAGGGGGGCTAAGTACATTTACATGTATTTATTCTTTGCTGGTGGATGCATGCCTCTGTTATTAAGAACCAGGAGCTTTGGACTGAGAATTTCATTATCTGGAAGTACAAAACACCTCAGTGCAACATGTATCTTTTCCTGCTTCCTGTTTTCATGGATTTGCAAACATTTATTATGGATATATCTTTGTTTATTACGCCAAATTCCTTGCATTGTGGCTGCATGTTAACTGAGAATCAGCACACGTGCATTCTCACCTCACTCAGTGTTTAACATATACTACTGGACTTTTCTACCCAACATGGAAAATATACTCTGGGAGCCTGGAATTTGTCCAGACTGTGTCAAATTAATTACGTCTTGCAGGACTGTCATCACCAGTGTTTAACAGTACTTGTAAATGCAGCAGAGTGAGGTATGGAATGCATGAATGTATGGATGGGTCTGAATACGTATTATATCAAGGCTATTTCTCCATGCAAAAAATAAACAGGCGGCACAAAAAAAGAAATTATAAGGTGGCCAACATTTTACCACACAATCCGTGGCTATGGTCCAGAAATCCATGTCCTCAACAGATACAAATATGCCTCAAACCCAAAATGTGTCAAACTCAGCAAGTTTGGCCTCCTCCCCTTGTAAAGCTGCCAAGGATCAGTGAAACATTTCCTTAACCTTCTGAGAAGCCGTCCGTGGCTGTGAGAGGTGCTTCTCAGCAACAGTGAGCAACCAGCAATGTCTCACTGAACAGAAGCGCCTGGTTTTCCTGGAAGATGCGTGTAATGTAATATTTAAGCACAGAACTCTGCGAGCATGCATGCATTAATTAACGCTATACTAAATATTCTCATAAAGGCAAACGAGTATTTTGTAATTCGTCCATAAAAAAGACACATTTTATTAATAATGCATGTTCAAACCTCTCTGTATGTGCGCTGCGGACAGCGACTGAAGTTTAATGGATGTGTGTTTGTCAGGTAGGCGGGGCTTCTGTAAAGGTGAGGCCAGGTTTATTTTTAAGCAGTGGAAGAGAACAAATACCACCCCCCCCTCCCAAAATTGCCTGAGAGAAATTCTGGTTTGCATTCAGCAGGATTTTTTATCCAGGATCTTCGTGGTTTTGAGTGTGGAGGGCATGTCGGGATTCTTGTTTATGATGAAGTGACAGAAAATCATTCGGGGGTCAAACATGCCCTCTTCCTGTAAAATCCTGGGGCTTCAGGACGCCCGTCCACGGTGAGCGCTCACACATAATGAGGTCATTAAAGCCACGCCGCCGTCAATATATTTTTTCTTTTTCTCTCTCCTCTCCCTTTTTTTGAACAAATTTAAATTAATAATTCAGCAGAGTGCCTAGGGATGTATATTTTATGTTTGAATGACAGTTAATCCATAGTGTAATTTCTGCCCCCCCCCCCTCTTCTCAACACTGGCTGGAGTTCTTTATTTTGTTTTATTCTTCTGCGTCTGACGATGTGTGGAGCTGAGCTGGGAGGACGCCGAGGTCATTTGCATTTTCGCCCTTAGACCATGTGTCATATACCCCCACAATTCTGATTTGCATTCTTGCATTTAACCCGTGGCCCCTCCCACCCTAGGAGGTGTGAGACCCTGTTTACGCTGCCAATAAGTTACTGTACTACCTTGTCCTATAAAAGGTGTAGAAAACCCACATGCATTTTTATTTGGGTTCTGCTATTTTGCCATCGAATTGTCCTCTAATTGTTGTTAAATTACCTCCATTGTCAAACTGTGTCTATTGAGTCAATAATTAATCATCACCAAGCAATCCGAAGAAGAGGTAGATTGCGAGCGACTGTACTCCGGTTACCTCGCCCAGGGAGGCGGGTCGTCGAGACCAAACTCTAGGTGGCCGCCCCAAGAAAGACATTTCCGCGTCTCGTGGTGTGGGAACGATGACCGTTTCTGCATGTGTCACCACTGCTGATTCCAGGACAATGACATCCATGAGACTGGGCTACATTCCAACGGTGCTGTGTGGCAGCCACCGGAAAATCACTGGGCACCAACTAGGCATGGCCTCCACAATCGAGTGGAAATGCAGTAAATTGGATCTATGTGCTAAAACCGTAACTCTATCCTGGAGAGGTGGTACGGAAGATGGAGAGATGAAAATACAAATGAAAGTGCAGTCTGGACAGACTGACTGACTATCTATCTATCTAATCTATCTACATATCTATCTATCTATCCTGTTTGTCTACTTATTTGTACTACAGCATGCCTAGGACACCAGCATATACAAGAAAGAATTTCTAATTTAAGTACTACATAACTGTCATACTTTGATATGGAAGATAATTAAATTTTATAAAATATTTCTAATGTCAATCAACTGGTACACTACATGGCAATCTAAGAATTTATTTCGAATACTGCCAGATTTTTACTGACAACAGTCAGGAATTCACCAGAGGAAACCGTAGCTGAATTGTAGCAAGATTGGTAGGATTTTGGGGCCATATATATTTTTGGGACACTGAGTGGGCTGGAAACAATGCAGTCACCCCCTGACCCCTGGCTGCTGTTGCTGCGGCTTGCAGGTTTGGGTTACGGTAACTCAAGACAATGAGTGATGACACATATTTCCAACGGAGGGCCATCTTGGCACGGGCGAGTGCCATTGCCTTAAATAATCTTCGCTTGTTCCTATAGTGTGGGGAGACAAATGGGGGACAAGAGGCAAAGGCCAGTGCACCTGTTGGCCCGTTAGTGAGTGGCCAGTTAAAGGCGGTCTCCGATTACAGGCGATGCAGGCTTTTCTCGGCCTGCATTTCATGATTACGCTAAGCGGGGGACCTGGTCAGATGATCCTAGCAAGCAACACCGACAGAAGAGTCCATTGGGGATTTGACCATACTGCTCTGTGCCCATTAAGGGATGGTCCGGGAAACACAAAGAGTTGGCTACCATAGTCCTTTCACAACGAGAAACATTAAACCATCTGCATTCCTATCGTGCAATGCCCCAAGGCAAGGACTGACCATCAGTGAATTCGAGGCGACGCGTCCTCCCCTGTTTCACCCGGAGTGTTCAGGAAGACGAGTGTTTTTAATGTGTCTTTGACACACTGGCTTCTGGCATGGCTGCTTGGTCTATTTTCTCTTGTGCAACTGGGACAGCTTTATAGACGGCCGCAGCTCAGGAATCCGTCGGCAGGATCGATAGAGAAATGGCAGGGCTTTTATGGGTTGTGCAAGCCCTTATCTGTGTTTGCGTGCAACGTTTGAATAAGCCAGGTGGCAGACTGATCAATGGGGATGCCGGCAGCTACTATACCTCTTTCCCAAGGGTATAGGTTCCCACAGTATTGGTAGGGACATGTCCCTACTGTCCGTACCCAAATCTACCTCCCACGCGGTCTCCCACATGCGGAGCCACCATAAGGGCGTGGAGGTCTGGTTTCGGAGCGCTCTGATTAAGGCATGATACCGCGCTCCATCAGAGGAGAGACCACACTCTGCGAGAGATGACACCAGACTCCGAGACACGAAACCAAACTCCCAGAGACATGACACTACGGATGACTCTCCACACTCCCCGTTGATGGAATTAATCGCACCGTTAAAGCCTCTATTATGGAACTAGAAGGATATGCGTCTTTTCTACAAACCTTCAGACTTGTAAAACGCCTTAAAAATCCCTCAAGCATCCAACTCCATCATTACACCTTAAACTTGGAAGTTTGACAAATTGGGCCCATGCACTGAATAGCTAGAAATTCTGGGCCCCATCACGAAATTGGGGTATTTCTCCATACAGCAAACACAGATTGTACTCGTATTGTTGGTAAGAGCTTGGTCTTGCTGTTTTGCCTGGCAAGAACAAACCTGGGATACAATGAATCATGGGATTGTTCTCAGCGTGGATGTAAACGACGCATCCGTGATATTTGGGGCGGGGCAAGAACGACATCCGGGGATTTTTACCGTCCTCCGAACTTCTGCTCTTGAGTATTGGAACTGATGAGGCAATGGACGATGACGTCAAATGGATATGCAGGAACGCATATTGATAAACTGCCATACACCAAAGCAAAAAGGCTTGTTTGATGTGTCATGTGACTTATATTTAATGTCTAAGTGTCTCTTAGTGGTCACTCGGCAGATCAGCGACCCACTAATCCCGGCCTTGGGCAGATAAGTGGCCGCTTACTGGCAGGACGAGTGTCGAAGTAGAAGCCAAGCATTGATTTCCTGTAGCTACTGTTTTTGTTTATCCATCATTACCCAAAGTAAAGCCCAAGCGACACAACTGGAAATAAATCACGGCACCGATGTCACATGTAACAAAGAGTCCCTCCACCTTCTTAATGCTTTATAACAGACTGACAACCTGTCATAGAGATCCAGGACATTAGCACCAGCATCCATGGCAAACTACCTGCAATACCACATGGTAAGGCATAAAGCACTGCAGAACAACTAAGACACTGCATGCTATTTTTCGGGGGGACCTGCAGACCTCCTTTTAAGTGCTTGTTGCAGACTTTCTAAGTGGACAGCAGCGTGAAACAGACCACATGATAATTAATAATTAAAGTGAAATTCACGTATTGAGGACAACAAAATACAGCAGATAGTATGCTAGTAATAGATAAGTGCTCTGCATATCAGCAAATTGGAGAACGTTCGAAAGAATTTTATTTAAAACTTAAGTTAAAAACTGACATTAAATTCTGATGTCTTTGAAAAAGTACCCTAGGAGGCAGATGGAAGCTTGGAACCACACAAAACCTAAGAATAGCACTTCATTAACATCCTGATTGATCTTATAGTTAGTTTACATCAAGGCCCACTGAGATTGAAGCCACAGTCTCCGGGCCAGAATTCAAACTTGGAGCCTCTTTCTTCTGACTAAAACAACAGCAATGATAGCAATAAAAGAATCACTGTAAGAATGTTTTTTTTATGTTTGACAATGCTGCTACGGATCCATAAATGCGAAGACGTTGGAGGTTGTTTTTCGAATATCCAGAAGAAATTCCACTGGGATTGAAGTCAAAGGTAACATGCAGAGTTCCTTTTTAATCAGAGCAGCCTGGAGATCTGGGTATTTTAAAGGCTGATACAGAGTGAAAGCCACTGAAGCTCTTGTTAAATCAAAGGTTTTCTGAACACTTAGTATGAAGGTCCTCAAACTGCTTTGGATTTTGGTCAACTAAAAACAACCGATTGCAATTCTCTGAATTTTTCCTTCTATGGAAGATATTCAAACTTAAAATCATATCATAACCTGTATTATATGTATCTTATGTGTCAGATTAAGTTTCACAGTAAGGAGTGTTTAGAAATATGCTTAAATAGATAAACTGTCATTTGTGCTTCAGATATCACATCAAAATAGAAACAAAATGCAAAATGCATTTTCCTGCAATGGAGGAGTTGTGACTCTTGGAAGATTTGAAATGAAACATGCTCTATATTTTCACAATTATTTCTTCACAAAGCTGGTATTCCAAGGACAGTTAAGAGATTCTATTCATGGACTGATTTAAGAAATGCGTTTAAATGTATTTCTTTCGTGAGCTTTGTGTCCTCTAACAAACAGGGAAGACAAGGACGTCGTTATTCTAGCTCAGCATCAATGTTATACTTTCACTTGGGGTCTCGGGGTTTCATTTGGGAGGTAGAGATGGCAGAGAGGAGAGGTAGGACTCTTGCTTTATGTGGTATCACGCTGCCGTTTGGTCGGTCCGATGCCTCAGTGTGCAGCTGTGGTTCACACCTACCGACTGAACCGAAGTCCCTGTCTTTTGGGTGTCTCACTATGAAAACCTTGGCCCAAATATCTTCCATTTAATTTATCACACTTGTGGTTTTATGTGCCGTTATTTACCCTGGCAGATCTTTGGACATTGCACAAATACGGAGCGGTGTGAACTTCTAAATGTTCTAAACCGCTGCTGAATGACGGCCCAGAAATTAATATCTGGTTCTTTGACGTAAACACGGCTAATAGCCAAGAGCTAAGCCTCGGTAGGGATAGCCAACCCCCACTGGGTGAGAAACTAAGGAGAACCATGACTTCAATCAAACTTCCCATCAGAAAAAAAAAATGTGAAGAGAAGCTCACATATAGCGCCCTCCATTGATGCAAGTGAGCACAGCGCGTATCCTGTTATTTAACACAGTGCCCCCCCCACCCCAGTTTCCCCCTCACGGGGAGCACTTAAGAGACAGGCCTGGATTTCTTTCTCCAACGCGCGTCTGACAAGTAGTGACGGGCCCACTTGACGAGCAATTGGAAACGACAGGACCCGACCTCAGGTCCGGGGTCGATGAGAGTTCCCAAAGCAGGGCCTTCCCCCCGCATCTGGCAAACACACTACGCACTGTGCACACGCACACAGATGGACATGCACAGGCACTCACACGCATGTGACTGGCAGGCCCCCCCCCCACGAGGAGGAAACGCCAATGCTCCCACCTGACCATGTGACCACCTTCGCCCCACGGTAACGGTGCCAATTAAGCGTCACTGCTTTCAAACTCCCTGCCATAGCTAGACTGAAGACACAATCCAGACTCCGACAGCCAATGCCTGGAGTATCACACCCAGGTTGTGTCTTAAATTGGCCAAGCCACTCAAGAGTCTCCGCCCCCCTCCTTATTGCCAATTGCCTCAGTCATTCAATATTAGACAATGACGAATCTCTGGCTCCAACACATAAGCTAAAAGTCTGTGTCGGAGCTGAATAAGATTTCCCCGAGAAGTGGGGAGATTTGGCAGCATGATGAGCGTCACCACTTATTGGGGCGTGAGTGCATACTCTAATGAGTTATGTAGGCTGTGGTTAGTCCGTTTCCACCTGGTCTTGGCCAGAATAGAACTTTCACCTCAAACTGACTTCATGCCCAGAGTCTTTGGCGTTGCCAACAGAAAGTCTGGTGAACAGAAAGGCTTCGGTCTGCAGATAAACTGTTTGCAAGTGTAGCCTAGGGGGGAGGGGGGGGGGGGGAGGCAGAGTGTGCAGGTCCGTCTGTAACCCCCCCACTGCCGAAACATTGTGCATGCATCGGGCGTGCTAGCGCTTTCACGCGTCATTTGCTGTGCCCGCGTCTAATTGGCCCCACGTTTAGCCCGGCGAATGGAGGAATACGTGAGAGGTCGCCTTAATCAGCACGGGTGCCAGGCTTCCCGTCGATCTCCTCCTCACCGCCGCCTGTTCTGCAAACCGCTGCAGGCTATACAGACCCCTCAAGTGAGATGTTAATTATGCATGGTGTTCCCGGAAATAAAAAACAAATTTGGTGGGTCAAAGATTCATACAGAAAAATAAAGCAACCTGTCAGGAACCTTAACTCCACCAGGGGAGAAACTTAATAAGCCAAGATGTTCCCAGGGCTATGAAGGAGACGAGGCATCTCTTCCACAAAGGTGATGAACACAGGTCTAGGAATGATAGGGAGGTTTTACATGTTCCACATGTTCCTGCAGCTCCAAACGAGAGTCCTGGCAAACACAAGCCACTAAATAAGAGGCAGCAGAGGTTACGTAATGATAAA
The DNA here is from genome assembly GCA_026780765.1 of Petrocephalus schoutedeni. Classification (NCBI taxonomy): domain Eukaryota; kingdom Metazoa; phylum Chordata; class Actinopteri; order Osteoglossiformes; family Mormyridae; genus Petrocephalus; species Petrocephalus schoutedeni. The sequence goes on from JAODKL010000044.1 coordinate 6,822,159, forward strand.
TAATACACCTCCAAAATCCCGTTTGAGGTTTTCTCTCAAAATCCACCAGATTTTGTTTCACATACAGAAAAAGGAATGAGATGGGACATGGAGACCATCTTACGTTAATTGTTCAGTATAATGATTATGTTGGATACGAAGGATCATCATTAACATTTCGGGTATCTTCTAGTGAGCCTTGACGCGCCACGACCATAACGTGCATTGGCTCCCCTTCCAATATTCAGGAACGCGATTGGCTCCCCTTCCAATATTCAGCAACGCGATTGGCTCCCCTTCCAATATTCAGGAACGCGATTGGCTTTCCGCGTCGCGTGAATAAAGTCGCCGTTATGTTCGTTGTATGCGACCCAGCATTCATGTAAACTGGCTCCCTGTCAATATAATGGCTGCACTGTTGCATTTTTCTGTGAGGCCTACAGCTCGGTTTGGTTTACTCGGGGAAAGGCACGACTCTCAGCACTGCCGGTCCACTCACCCAGGCTGAACAGCACCAGGAACTTGAGGCAGACGTACTCCCTCTGGTCGAGCTGGAGGGAGCGCAGCTTGGCCACCAGGTCCTGGGAGTGAACCAGGAGGCTCCTGAGGGTGGCGCCGGCCTGGGAGCCGATGGCAGCGCAGTCCACCTGAACAGAGACAGGCAGAACTTTAGTATGACTCTGGCGAAGTGAGTGAGATGAAGCTCCTCTGCATGAGACGTGCAGGAGAACCGTCCACCATGGTTCTCCTGCACTAGACCAGTGGCCAAAGTGAGTGAGATGAAGCTCCTCTGCATGAGACGTGCAGGAGAACTGTCCACCATGGTTCTCCTGCACTAGACCAGTGGCCAAAGTGAGTGAGATGAAGCTCCTCTGCATGAGACGTGCAGGAGAACCGTCCACCACGGTTCTCCTGCACTAGACCAGTGGCCAAGATCTCTAGTCAACTGCGATACAACTTCTAATCCCCCCTCCTCGCCCTGGATGGCAAAAGATGCTGAGGGGGACAGCGCCACCCCAGGCAGGGAAACATCAAGAAACCAAGGGGGACCCCCCCTTGGGCAAATTATATTGAGGGGGACACCCCCTAATGACAAAATATACTGAGGGAGACCCCCAGTCAGCAAAACATATCAAAGTGGGACCTCACCCTGGTTGCCAAAAAATACCAAGGGGGACATCCCCCCCCCCCCCAACGGCAAAATATATTGAGGGGGACCCCTGCCCCCCTGGGTGGCAAAACATACTAAGGGGGGCCACCCCTTGAGGAAGAATCAGTGAGGAAGAATCAGCACAGAGGTGGAATGGTGATTTAGACTAGATAAACACATGGTTGTTTGGTGTGGGCTGTGAGGAGTGGATGGGGGGGTGGGGTTGGCTTGAGACCCCCATAGCAGCTACACCAGACCTCACACACAAGCCCCCTTGGTGCACAGCTACCCTTTCAGGTGCCCTTAATATCTGCAAAAGCAGCAAATTTGTCTGGAAGGCAAGTCCTCAGCTGCCACTCAGAGCGAGCCGGCCGTATTAATTTTTTATATTTATTGACAATTCATTACCATAATTGACTGCACCAGGGTTTCTGGAAGAAGGCAGGCGCTTGCTTCCCAAGCAGAAGAAAGGGTCCCCTGAGCAGGATTTGCAATTAAAAACAAGGTAGATTGGAATTTTTTTTATTGTGTAAATATGATGAGTAGAATTTCTGAGCTGGGGACGGAGGTTTCCAGATGTACGCTGAGCGTGTGTGTATGTGTGTGTGTGTTTTTCCTTTAACCTTTCTTGCCCTTTTTCAAAGTCGTGAAAAATTATGAGTCACTTAAAAGCAGAGCCACCCCACCTGCTCCTGGTGCTGCCAGTGTCACTCAATTTAAATAAAACCAACCGTGCATGAAATAACTGCGGCAAGAAATCAAGGTTTGGCTCTCCACTTATTTGTATTACCTGTCTTAACTATCATAAAAAATGCCCATCTGTTGTTTGTTGCTCCAGAAGTGGAAGGTGTATGGATCACAACAGACGACCTGTGTTCTGTACGCTATACCTTGCTACAGCACGCCTCTACTGGTGACGTTGTATAAAACAGCTCCTGATTTGATAAGCTTGTGATTTAACTGAACATAGATCTGAGGCATTATCCTCGGTAACGTCTCATTATTTTAAAGTGCCATTAAAGAATGGCATGAAGATAATCAATCCATCCATCCATCATCACTTATTCAATATGAGGTCACCGTGAAATCTGGATCTATCCCAGAATACCCCGAGGCAGGGGACACCCCAGATGGGATGCTGGTCCGTCGCAATAATGGAGAAACGGCAGCGATATCCATATATTTTTTCAATGCATTGTACATACGTAGCTAGCTCTTTCTCAGAGGGATATGGGTGATTTAGTGAGATATCTAAAGCTGATTATGACAGTCCTTCCTTTCATGTCCGAAATAACCCTCTGGTGTAATACATCATTTCCCTGCAGTGACCTGACGCTTGACTAACCAAATAATTGTACGATGTTGACGGAAAAGTAACACCTCCGTGGGAACCCAAGAAACGGTGCTGATGCTCTGCAGAGGCATTGTCTACATGTCTGCCATTAGCACAACACATTCTCCCGATCTCTGATTGGAAGGCGGGCGTCAGAGAACAAGGGGAGAGACAAGCCGGGAAACGCACACTGATCGCCCCAAAGTGACCCGCTAGCTGTGAGCTTTCCTTGACACACTGTTTCACATTCACGGTCATCTTTCAACTGTGATGGGTTGGCGACCCATTCTGCGTTGCTCCCTGTCTTACGCCCAATGGCTTCTGGGATAGGCTCTGGACCCCCCGCGACCCTGAATAGGACAAGCGGTTTCAGAAAACGGATGGATGGATGGGGTCATCTTTCAAAATATTCAGAACCATGCACTGATATTTACTCTTCATGGCTACTAACTTTGAAGGCTGCCATCACTGCAGCTGCAGTGCATCATCTTAAATTTTACAGAATAAATGAAGGTTGATTCTAAAGGCTGTGGCGCCCCTCCCCCACCCCCCCGAGAATGGTTCACTTATTTGTATTTTTGCTCAGCTATTCTATCTTACAACTACATTTATAATGTCAGTATAAATGTACTGTGACTCCCAGCCTCCCCTTCTTTGTGAATGTGGTAGAGTCACAGATCACAACTACACGAAAAGAAAAAAACAAAACAAAAACAAAAAACGTTAAGACCAAGCGGCAGTTGTACATAAGCAAGGAGGCTGCTCCTCTGCCTTGATTAAGATTAACATACTACAGAGCCCTTTGCTGTGTTTTCTTATGTCGTACATCATATTTGCCTATGTCAACTAATCTCTAACAGGCAGGACCACAAAATTCATCTTCTGCTTTCACTCTACAATCGGTATTCCCGTGTTTTTTTTTTGTTTTTTTCCCAGGGCACAGAAACCCAAGTTTTGTGAACACCATAAATTATTCAGGATTCTGCTAAAGTACACTGAACTGAGCATGGGCATGGCTGACTTTAGATTTAGATTTAGGCATTAGAAGTCCGGCATGAATCGGCTAGGCTTAACGCAGGAAGTTACAAAATGGTGAGGGCTTTTGGGCTTTGAACACACACATACACCCATGTACCTTTCTAAATGGGGACCATCCATTTTCATTTTCTATGGGAAAAACCCTAATCCCCTAACTAGCCATAACCTTAACCATAGGTAACCAAACAAAATACAAGTCATTTTTTTTTTTTTTTTTACTTTTTTGAGGTTATCCAAATGTGGACCTGAAAAAATGTCCCCAAAAGTAGGGAAGTTTCAGATTTTACCACACTCTGGGGACACTTTGGTCCTCAAATGTGATCTATGCAAACCCCAACACACACACACACACACATATACATGTTACAAAAACTGCCCTTTCCTAGAAAAAAAACACTGCATTATTTATTGTTATGGACTTTCGGTTATAAATGCATAATGAACTATTAAGAGAAATTAGCTTACGTATCTGTATAACGTGTTATAGTGGTCTAATTACTGTCTAGGATACACACCTGTTGACCAGTGACAAGAAGTACAGATCCTTCTTTTCCATGCACAACCTGGCGAAATATGTGATCCAGAATTAAGAGTTCACTCCAGCAATTCTGCAGTAGCTTCATCTGATCATCCACCTGCCAAGAAAAATAAAACAAGTTAAATTAACGGGTATATTATAACCAGCTCAATTCAGAAAATTAATGTGCTGATTTTTCTCTTAAACACATGCTATGTATAGGATTAACTTATATGAGGAGATTTTTGGCAAAACTGGCAAAAACAGACTGGCCACATCTCAAAATTTTTCCAGTTTTACATTAATCGTGCAGAACATAGGGCAGTTTAAGTCGTGCATGCTACCCTTTGGCTTTCGTACGTTTCGTCTCCAAAATGACTCAAATAAGTGCTTCTGAGGATATAAAATGGAAGTGACTGTACTTAGTCAGTTTATTCCGTTTAGCCAGCTTTAATAAAATATTAACATTCAAAGAAAAAAATTTAAGACGAAGACTGACTTAATTCTAGGTTAGTCTTAAGCTTCTGTTGAGGGGCAATGTAATATAACTGCTGTCAGTTGGTCATTTACTGGAAACTATGTCCGATGAAATGCAGGCAACAACAACGTATTGATCGTGACGGGCGCGCGGCGGACGAGTTTCCATCCATGTCTCGACCCGCGGCCGTGCCGGCAGTTCCCACATCCATCTCTATTAGTCAGGCAGACGTATCTGTTTGGCCCGTGATGCATCAATGTGTGCCGATACGCTATCAGTAATGATTAACGGTATCGGAAAATACCCCGCGCTGCCGGGAGGCCAGGCGCCGATGTCTCACTGCGGAGGACGCGGGCTTGAAACAACGCCACGCTTGTCGCCTTGGCTTCCTTTCTCACACTGAGCCGTGTTAATAATTATACTCTGTAGCCAGAGGAATAGATGGCATGCCGAGAAAGAACGAGGGGGAAATGGCAAGAATGAGGAAAGAGGAGGTATTCTGTTGTTTTGGCTGCTGGTGTTATCTTGCTGGTGGGAAAGTGTGGAACATACTGGACACAGGTGCCTCTTGTATCCCCGGCTAGTCCGCCTGAATCTCACCCATCTGAAGTTCAGTTTATAATCCCTCACTCATTACTAATTACAAACTGGGCTTGTCATCACATTATGATATGCGACTGTTTCGCCAATTCTGTCTAGTTCGCAAAAAACTTCTCAAACACTCAAAATAATGAAACGATATACTGTAGAATAACTGTACTATAACTCTTTTAAGCATTAGATCTTTACCCACTGCATAGTGAATGACTGCATGTAGTAATGAATTAATGTCAACTATATGCTGGGAGTTAAAATTATACTATATTAAAGTTATATCTGGTGCAAGTATGGTGATGACCGCATAACTGTAAGCAATGCAGCGGATCACATAGCCCTTCCCTGCAGTATCGAAGGATTAAATACTGGTACCAGAAGAATCTAGCCAATAGAGACTGAGCAATAACAGCATTTTTGTTTTTTTCTAGCTCCAAGAACATTCATCACTTGCACAACAGGAAGTGTCCGACTGGACAAAATAATATGCGTAAAACTAATGATTACTGCAAACTGACACAAGACATCAAAAACTATCAAATAGGAATTATTCCAAAATACAGCTGCCAAAATGTACTTTTGCTGGTAGACCGGAGCTTGCATTATTAAGCGATTTTCAAAATTGTGTGATATTAGGCACGATAGCGTGATGTTTCTAGCAAGTAGCCTCATGTTTTAAGTTAATCAATCAAAAGACCACTGGGTCTCTTCCCATGCTCCTTAATGAACTGAATGAGAAGAATATTAAGCCCAGACCCAAAAAACTGTTGTTTATACTGTTACATCAGAAGCATGTGCTTTACCTCAGCAGACCCAAAGCGAATGACCCTGAGGTGTGATTGGCTGTTAACACGTCACCTGGTACAACATGGACATATAAAGGAAAAGGATGTTATTCAAAGGGCTCCCAGGAGTGGAAGGTGCCTATATGCGTCCCCCACACTTTGCGTGCGACCAACATCCTTGTGGCTGCTTCGCGTGCTCCACGGCAGAGGAAGCAGGCCTTCCAGCGAGGGGCGCTGAGATTTTCCAAACAAACTGTGGCGAGGTTTTCCCCTGTGGTGATACAGGAGGGCCGTGGGGCATGGACAGCGTGGGGGCAAATATGTACCTCGTGGAGGAACGGAGAAAACATCCAAATATAGTAGCTAGAGGAAGAGCAAAAAAACAATACAGCATATCGATCGCAATGACACGATCCTGAATCCAGAAGGATACGTGAGGTTTATCGAAACAACTGCAAACTGGCAGCCATGGAGCTTAATCTGCTGTGCCGAGCTTATCAGTTAAAGGGCTGCTGTTGTTTTACAATTAAAGCGAGACATCACTGTCTAAAAATAACGAGTAAGCCAACCCCATGTCTAACCTTGTCTGGCCGGCAAAAGAATCATAGACACAGCCACAGCTAATGATATTTTTGAGGGAATCCATTCATTAGTGAAGGGGAAGGTTCAGGTCTCTTCTAGTAGAAAATATACCTCTCAATAGGTATGTGAAGGGGCAAAAGGGGGCTGGCTATGCCCCAGGAGGCAAAATGTACCCTAAACCGCACCCCCTTCTAACACCTGCCCCACGAAAAGTCTGTGCATGGTTATCCAAAAGGTGCAGAAAAGCTAGATAAATGGGATTTGATTTTCAGTGATTGTTATGAATGCAGACAAGTATCTAAATGCATAAGAATGGCCCTATTTATAAAATATGCTTAATCTGAATCAGCATTAGTTTCAAATAACTGACACTGGACGGTAAACTCCTCTCAAGTGATGTGTTGTACACAGGAAGAATTGCGCAAATCAATTATTTATCACACATTCAGCTGGGGTCAGAGCCAAGGCGTACCCTATGTGAAATAAAACCAAACAATATTTGCTGGCTCATCTGGGAGGATTTAGAGGGCCTCATAATTCATGGCACAGGTGTTTGCATCGCTGGGTTAGCGAGTGCAGGCACTGGGATAGACAGCTGCAGCAGTGAATGTGAATCAGTGAGGACCCCTCTGCGAGAGCAACTGATTGGCTCCATAGGGTCATCAAGTGCTCACCTGACGCTGTGCACAGGGCGGCAGTTGGCACGAGAGGACCACTGATCGATAGCGCTGAGGCGTGGAGACTGATTAGGGATCAGTTCCCACGGTGACCACATTAGCCCTCTCTGGGGTGTGACCCTGACCTGTACAATGGATTCATACTCCACAGCAAGGCCGTTCTTCCCAAAGCAGAAACAAAAGTTAAAGCTAACCTCCCTGGGCAGCTTCTCTGCAAATTTGATCTTCAGCATGTATCACGTAGCTAATGATGCTGCCACTGTCTTAGACTACTAAGGATACAACTGCTGAAATTGTCTTCCCCCTAAACAAATACAATCCTTGGCAGTCTCAGATGACTCCGCGTCTGAGGAATGTTGATTACTAGCATAACCTTATGCTGAAAATTAAAATTCAAGGAGGTCTCTGAAAATATGCCTTTAAGAAAGACTGCCAAATTATAAATAATTCTAGCATTATTTATTCACAGGTTCTCGTACATTTAACAAGCAAAATAAAAGTAAGACTTTTAAAAGAGAAATATCATTTCGTAACAGTAATACGTGTGGTCCTACTATGCAGAGATGCTTAAATTAAAGAGCAAAATCTCTGAGAATAATGTAGAGAAATGAGGGCATGAGAGGCGAGGAAACAAAGTCTATAATTATGGCTTTTGTGAGTGTTATGCTGCTTAATATACACATGCATAATAACTGGCCTCTCCGCAGCCAACAGAAGATTTTAAGGCTTAAAGCGAAGAAGATATACACTAATTATCCAAAACAGAGCAGACTAATCAATTATTCAGATGAATATTAGGCGTCCAATCTACATGCAGGCACAGGAGAAAGATTTCCCTGATGTATGCAACGAGGAAATAATTCCTGCCAAATTTAGACAAGTAAGATGCGCTTACAGTAGAACAGAGAGTTGAATCAGCTGCAGTGCTCGGAGTGAGCAGCCATCTAACTGGCTTGTCCTTTAATCAAAGGGATTTGCATTTTTTACGTTTTTGATAAACATGCAAAATACCGGCACATCTGCACTGTAAAAATGTGCGTAAAAGTATGTGCCTTATAACCAAAGAGCATAAATTACGGTAGTCCACGTTTTGCACCGCTGTTATTCGAGAACAAAAAAAAACAAACCAACAAAAAAAAACACAGCATCGTATGAGATAATGCAAACGTGCAACTCCTTTTAAATTAAATGTGCATTGATTTCATAGCTTTTAATAGTTTCAAATCGGTTTGCAGAGACCATAATTTATGCCCTAAGGTAGCTAAATATAAGTTTCATGTAAGCTTACCCATTTTGCAGCCCGCTCCCCTGAATTCATGGCCTAACTATTGTCTTCTGACTCTTTCAGCAAACTGCCAAAATAGCCAGCTGTAAATAGGAGTTGGATGACAGCTGCAGACAGTGCGTGATAGACTCCCCACAGCCCTGACGTTGATTCGGGCCAGCATATAATTAAGGTCGACGATTAGGCCGGATACTTCTGCTGGTCAGAATTAAAGACTCACTTAAAGGAAGCTAGCGGAATAGCCAAGAGGAACGCTTTCGCGTTGTGATCTGTGTTTGTTGACGACCTTCATGTAACAGAACAAGGCCGTCTGAGAATGATGTCTCGTTTACAATGATGACCTGGCCAATAAACACCAGTTACACATTAACTGCGTGTTTTTAGACTGCGTGAGGACCCAACAGAAATCAAGGCGAATGCATGGTGATCATAAAAGCCAGGGCTGCCTAATTCTGGTCCTGAAGGGCCAGAATCCCACAAAGTTTGCAGAATTCCCTTCTCAAACACATCTTAATCAGCTAATTAGAAGGTCTAGTAGGTGTGTTTCACCAGGAAAATCTGCAAACTGTGTTGGATTCTGACCCTCCAGGACCATATTTGGGCAACCCTGATCAACTCTCTGTACAAACATGGGGTCAGACTTCTTCCTGCAGATCCATCAGATACCAACACGACTCGCTAAGCCACTCTTTTGCTCGAGACGTTGTTGTCGACTCGACTGGAGGTTCCACGAGGCAGCTGAAGCGGAGCTCTCAATCACATTCAGCCACATAGCTAATTCATTTTAAAGAAGCAATTTAAAAGGCTTGTCCTTAAAGCAAGATCCTACAGAGTTCTCAGACCATATGGGTAACATTAGCTCTTTTAGCAATCTTAGCTACCTCCAGCTTATGATGGCCTTTCATCCCTCATCAAAGCAGCAAGTAGATGAGCAGGCTTTCCTGCCTAGTTACCACACCACCTTCATGTCTCTCCGTAGAGTACGGAACCCTAAATCTTTCCTTTTAACAAGTGCTCTCATTTCCTTCCTCCAGCTGCTGAAGTCTCGAAGGAACCGGACTGAGCTCCCCATCAGACTCCACAAGAACCTCACTGGCAGAGATCAGCTGTCTGGTCCACCAGACAAGGTCAAATAAAATGAGAAATGTAATACAACAATGGACAGGCCACTTGTGTTGTCCAAACAGCTCTACAGTGTCAATCAGGTTCACCTCAACTATGCAATTATATAAAATGTGTTTCGTTGAAAAAGGAAAAAACAACCTTTCCAATGACTAATACGTCATAGCCTGCAAATGTGAAAATTGTTTCCCTTCCATGAAACGAATTGCGGCTCTTGGAGCTGATTAAGCACTTTCGGAGACATTTTTAGGTAGATAACTTGTCTGTGAATCAAAAGTCCTACACGGGTACGAGGTTAAATGAACGTTTAACAGTGAGCTCGACACCATACCCCCCAGGGACAAAAAAAGCAGCGAATAGATGCAGTGTACAGGAGGAGCAAGCAAAACACACGCGCTGCCTCCAACTATGGCTGCTGGGAACAAGGCGTATCGCGTGTCAGAGGAAAAATGTTAGCACGGGAACCCTGCTCCTCAAAAGAAATAATATATCTTTTGGAAGGCAGCGCTCAGGGCAGGCCAGAGAGCCATTCATCAAGCCCGAGCGGCTGGCCAATCCTCCGCAGGCCTATTAACCTTCCACCTGTTTCCCTTCGTCCTTCATGCCGCGCCCATGCCCTTGGTGCGTCTTCTCTCCCTTGTTCATCTTCTCATCTTCCCCGTGAGCATTAATGTAAGGCCGAGGTATGAGCTGGGAGGGGACGGGGGTAGTGTGGGGGGAGAGTGGAATAATTCAAAAAGCAATGGACCAGAGACGGCGGCGATGGCGATAGCGCAAGCTTGCAGCCCCTCGGTTCGTCACGAGCGCCAACGGCCCCCGGATCGCTCCAAAAAAACTCAGCGCGACCTCGGGAGCATTTGCATGTGTGTTTTACTTAACTTCATAAAATAAGTACATGGAAAATGAATGTCCAGAAGCAACTGGGAGTTTGAAGCTGCATGTGAGAACTGCCAAGCAGGTGTAAGGACAGAAATTCAAAAGATTAAGGCGATTCATAACGGCGCGGTGTAACCATGGAAGCAAGGTCCAGCCGTCTTCAACACTTGGCGCTGCCTTGGCTCTGGTTGTTCATAAGGGGTCCTACAGCTGTTTTTTCCATAAGCCTCGAGCTCTCTGCTGGACACAATCTGAACACACCAGGACACACCAGGACACACCAGACCATTTCTGCAGCCATCAGTACTTAGTTACTGGTCTGCTATTGTCATTCATTGTAATGTTTTTTTTTTCATCCCCAATTCAAAACTTCTCCCGGGGGGAGCTGTGCATGAACGAGAACAAACGCAGAACATGAACATCAAGGTGCCGGCTGCCTAGCGATGTTGAGTCTAATTGGAGGTGGCAAACGTGAACTGGGCCTGCCGGTCATGTTGGAACAAGGAGCCATATTTCAACCGTAATGCTGAACCAAAAAAGAAGCGTTCCTTCCTTTGTTATGACCAGCTCGTGATTAATCTGAAAAAGAGTCCTAAAGTACACTAAAAGCACAATACGATATATATATATATATAGTCACGGTCTCATGGCTCCCCATTGTGCACAGCGTGCAAGGAAAGGCCTACCGTGTGAGCCCTATCTTGTAAACAATGGGGGAATGCCACAACGCAGAGGTATGATTCATCTCATGGGGCACCGCTTGCTCCGAGGGGAAGAGCTACGGAACGGCCCTCGATAGTGACAGCAAGCTGCATTGTGAGGCATACATCTGTTTCCCAGAACCAAATGGAATGGGACGCCATGCCTGGCGGGAGGCTGGGGGTGGGGAGGTAACCTCAGTACTCATGGGCTTTCCTGGTAACCGTCACTCGGCAAAACAGCGGCGCAAACACGTCTTCTGTATTTGTTTAAGGTTCAAATGGGTTTAGGATCAGCTCATCTGCCTCTAGCAAATCTGACCTATCGAGTGACGTTGAAACCGATAAAAGTTTGTTTGGAGAGTGCTAAGTACACAAAGTGTAAATGGGCAGGCTTTAAAGTATTTCAGTAAAACAGGAAACACTGGGCCGCACCAACAAAAACATGTCACATCCAGTAACAGCAATGACACATTCATAATACAATGTCTTACCGCGGGATCTTCAATATCGTGTGAAATCTAAAGGAACCTATAAACCCTAGGAATCTGAAAACCAAGATAACAATTAAAACAATCTAGTGTTGTGATGATAAACGGTAGAAATAAATCTGTATCCACTCAGCATCAGGAACAACTTGTAGCTGAAAAGGATGAAGACGTATCAGGTAAACAACAGAAATAAAGTAGCTAATTCAAGTAGAATGTTCAAATTAACATTCATAGAGGACAATTCACAGGACTGAAGAACAGAGAATTGAGTTATTCATTTATTAGTGCAATAAGCAGATGTAAAAACTTTACTTTAAACACTTTTGCCAAGTGTTTGATGTCCTTGGTTGAGTCATGATAATCCTTTTGTTCTCACTAAGCTATAAATAGCACATTAGCGGTAGCTATTTATAGTTGTCTACAGTAAGTGTTTAAATTTTGACGATTTATTTACCCAAGTTTCTGGTATTTGTATATTCAGTGTGTGTGAGTGTAAACAAGCAAACAAACAAGAGTTACGGCATGTATATGATGCATATAATAACTTTATTTCTTAAGTTGAGAAATCAGTTGAGAAGTGTTCCTACCTGATACATATCTACAGGCAAAAATTGTGTTTTTTCTTCAATACTCTCTTGGTAAGACAGCAACATAGCTATGCCTGCTTAACTGTCCTGCTTCTCCAAATCCCAGACATTTCTTGGGCTCTTTTTTGTTATCCCATGTCCACAAGCTATTCCATAAACATAGTGGCTAAGAACGAGCCAACAGGTAGCTGTGGTGGATACACATGCAGCCTGGAGGTTTGACTCCCAAGCACTGCTTAGCGGTTGTTCTTTCTGAGTGGGGCGTTTAACCTGGATCGCTCTAGTAGAACCTCACATAAATAATCAAAACTACTAAATTTGTTGTATGGCAGCAAGGCGAGCGGAGTAGACAATTATTATTTGTAGAAAAATGTAATCATTAAAAAAATGCAGCATCACAGTCATTGTACATCAGTCCCACTGAGGCGTGTAATTTGACTAACTTAATTTGGAGAAGACGTACGTGCGACGATGGTGCGAAATGGGCGAGTGAGTGAGTGCCAAGGCAAATCCAGGCTACACGTAAAAAAAAAGCAGCAAATATTCTGATATGTGAAGTGCGTCACATAAGAGGAACATATGAGTCAAAGTTATAAGGGAGGGAAACGTATCGTGGAAAACTCAACATGTCCTGCGGAGGTGGACCCACAATGCTGAATATAAATACAAATAAATTAAACATGACTTGAAGCAAAACCATGAACATATAGTCCATTGAAGTACATTGAATTATTCATGCAACAAAATCCTAATCTATGAAATCGGCCAAGCTACTACATAGCTTGTATAGCTATGTTCGCTAAACGTCGCAAACCTCTACACTGATGTCATAATGTGATATTTACTTTACGTATATAGTGCTCTATATAAAGGTCAAACATTATATCACCTAATCTACAAAATAACTAAAATGGGAGGCAAAGCTACTGCTAATAATGGGAAACAAACTAAATACTTTTCAGTGTTTTTGGCAAATTCCAGATTTGGATAAACTAGCTAAAATTTGGAGAAACTGGTGATGTGGTACAATATAATTACATCATATTTTACGCCTGCGATAAATTGAAAGTACTGTACACATACTGTAAAATATTTAACAGTGAGAAAATGAGGGGGGGTTGTTGCATGTGGTGCAGGAGGTTTAGCTTAACCAAATTTTACACAAATTCAGCTGCATTCGGCTGACTTTCGGAAAAGAGATTGAGGCTACAGAAACCAGCACGGTCTGGAGATAAATTAAACATAACATTTGTGTTTTACAACCAACTTTTTTGTTTATTTATTAATTTTTCTTTCTGTGATTCTATTTGAATTTCCATCTGACTAAAACACCAAGCTTTGGGGCTGTTCTTTTGCATCTTCCGAAGGTTCAAAGGAAGTTACGGGGCTGGATATGGGAGCGTTACGGCGAGGGGAGGCTCACTCGAGACTCCCACACAGGTTGGATTTCTCATGGAGAAGCGCTGTTATTTTCCACAACCTCCTGAGATATATTTCTGGTGAGGTGCTGGAGACATAGAGCTGCCTTGCAGCTGTATGTGTAGGTTTTAACATACACAAATTTCTTACATAATTTAAGCACTCCAGCAGTACTACACTGTAGTAAACTCTCCTTCATTTTCAAAGCGCTGTTCTGCTTGATAAGCACACATAGTAAATGAGTGAAACAAAATTTATAAAACGATATTTCGACTTCTGCCTCACATAAATGTTAGATGCACTGATAATAAGACTGATAACTGTAATGTCTAAAAACTGGTAATAAAAATAATTTCTGAAGGTTTATACAATATGAATGCTGTCAGGTCAAAATGTTCCCACAATTAATAATTATTCAGCACTGGAACAATTCATAATTAATCTACCATCCATCTATCTGTCCATCCGTCCATCCACCCACTCGTCCGTCCATCTGTCCATGCATTGACTGATCGACCAATCCATCCATCCATCCATCATCCATCCACCCATCCGTCTGTCTGTCCAACTGTCCATCCATCCATCCATTCATTCTCCAAGCAACTTATCCAGGACAGTATCCCAGTGCGATCAGTGTTTATGAGAAGAACATACCTTGAGCTCTCTGAAGAAAATGCTGCTCCTCGCCCACTCGACGATGGAGAACAGCGTCTGGTCCGCCATCTTGCACATGAGCCCGAAGGTGCTGAGCTTCTCGTGCCGGCCGCGGCTGGCCTGCTCCTGCTGCAGGTAGGCCAGGATCTTGCCGCGCACCTGGGGCTCGTCGGGCTCGCATTTCTGGAGCTGCACTATGAGGTGGGGGAAGCTGTGGGGGGAGCCGTTCTGATACGCGTCCATGTAGGGGTAGCCCACTAGCGACTCGGGGGAGCCGGTGTATGGCTCAGGGTACTCGCACTTGATGGTGCGGCTCTGGAAGTGGCTGTAGGCCCCGTAGCCCTGCAGGCTTCCGTGCGGCGGCATGGCGATGCTGATGGGGGAGGTGACAAAGGGGCTGCGGTCATAGTCTGTGGGGGGCAAGGCAGCATGACTCAGAGGTAGGCCCTTGGAGGCAGAGTGGAGGTTCTGGATGGCCGAGCTGATCGTCAGGTCTGCGGGCACGCTCTGCATCGTGTGCGACATGGCTTCCATTTTGAGCCCGTTGGCCCGGATCAGCGCCTTCTTCTGTTGCTTCAGGGCCCGGTCTCGCTTGTACATTGGGCCGAACTTGTTGCGGCCGCCCCGCATGCGGTCCGCCCTCACCGCTAGGGGTGCGACAGAAACATGCACATGTTTAGATGCAAAAATACCAAGCTAAAGGTCTTGTATGTGCTTGCTTTAACAGAATGTTTTGTTTTTTAGCATTTAACGTTACATTAAGTGACATTTCTTTCCAGACACTTTTCATAACTAGTTGTTATCTAACATAGGGGATGCCAGAGAACTGGGAGAAATCCCACACCAACACAGGAAAAACATGCAAACACATAGAATCAGGGCCAGGAACTCCCAGCCTAGGAGCAAGAATAAGTAAAAAATCATTTGATAATTTTATACTACTGGATATTATACAGGAAAATTTCAGGTTACAAAAAGTCAAATCAAATCAAGTGAAATAAATTAAATATTTACGTTTGCTAATTTAGCAAACGCCTGTGTCCAAAAGCATCATGCAAGCGAGGGTCAGAGAGTAGGGTCAGCTAGGATCCCTGAAGAAATCAGGGTTAGAGGCCTCATTCAAGGGCACAACAGTGAATTCACTTTGCTAGCCATGGGATTTGGACTAGGAATTTTCTGATCTGGGGCACAGAGTCCTGACCCACCGAATATGTACTTTGACATAACAGTTCCTGTTTAGGGCAACTTCGTTCGAACCACATACAAGCACGGAGAATTCCTCTTGCATCCTCCACTCAGTTTTGCAATCAACTGCAATTCACAACCTTTTTTTGTTTTTAAAAGAATAATGGGCATGGGTAGAAACGGAGACCGCCAAAGCATCCCTCCGTCGTCAACACGCCGGTAGGATGACTGTGGGTCGGCATGGTTACGCTACGAGACATTCTAAAGCGATTCCTAGGCGGATTTTTAAAATAAACGCTCCTCACGAGAGCATGACTCTACAATTGCATAAGTGTGCTGCAGTTACAGTAGACTGACACGTGTTTGGGAGTGTGCGGGTGAAGCAGAGCGAATGTTTACTGTAAGGGAAAACGAAAAATTCAGAGTAACGTCAAGCCAAACCAACGTGAACTCTGACAGAGGATGTGTGCGGCAGATTATCTCTGAACTGTGGCCGTTCCAAGCCGGAGTTTTAACGATCCATGCTAATTATTTCAGGCTAATTATCGCACTTTCATGGCGACAGTGTGACATAGACATCCTGGCTTGTTGGGCACCTGGAGGTTTTCCCACTACATTTCAGGAGGCATCAGGCAATGACACGTCTTACGCTCTCTCGTTCCGGACATCTGCAGGATGAATTATTTCATAGTAATCTCATGCAACGGCTACCATGGGAGTAATTTTTATGCTCTCCGTCACAGTGGTGTCTGTGCCTGCTAAGGAGATGTGAATCACTGATGGCAAAGGAAACATGCAGTCGCAGTCCAACATTGTTCATGCTCTGCCACAAATTTAATTGGATATATTTTATCGAAAACATTAGGGTGGTGTTAAAAACAATCTCGAAACCTTTTGTATCCATTAAACATTATTGTAAGGACTTTAACTATTAATGATTTCAACCAACAAGGTAATTAATTAGCGGAAAGCTAACAGCTAACCCTTTTGGGAAAACAATTAGTTCTGACCTAGCAAGTAGGACCATGAATACATGTTTTGGTGATTTTTCTGTGTCTAATTAAACAAGGCTATTTACATGCCCAAAAAGCTTTTTTTTCTGCAGTTGGGAATTTTAAATTCATTCTGCATTTCAAATTTGTTTAGCTTCATTTTCATCTCTTATAGTTTTTGTTTTGGTCGGAAGGTGACCATTCAGTAAACCTAGCAAGTAAAATGGATGCCTGACATTGACCATTGCACTCATTCTTGGTGGGCCAAAATTTGCCTAATTAACCTTAACTTTAAATGTAGAAATGTTACAAATATTACACAGTGTAAAATCACACACAGACACACACATTTGTTTGTATTCCTATCCTAGTGAGGATCGTCCATTCATTTCTGCTGGAAAAACCCCAATCCCAGTTATGACACCTTTTAACTCCTACCCAGCCCTAACCTTAACCAACCCAAATACAAGAACGTAAAAAAATGACCTCACTAGTCACGTTTGTGAGGTCCTTTGGTCTCCTTTGGTCCTCACAAGTATAGCAAAACCTGTACACACACATGCATATTATGTATATGGAAAATATGTACTTGTATTATACTTTAACCTTGTGAGAAAGTTTATAAAATGTAGTAGAAAGAAGTCAAAAGAATCTAATTTTTCACAGTTTCAAAATGGAGAACAATTTATGGAACCTAAAAACATCATCTTCAGCACATCTGGAAATGAAAGGGATTGGAAAATATAAACTAGGGCAAACTATCTCTCCTGGAGATGTTATGCGGGTTACGGTCATTCTCTGCATTAGAACGATGCAGTGAAATTAGATTTTGTGATATTATACCTACCTAAGCCATATAGGGCTATTTTGAATTTCCTCCATATTTCCAGTATTAGCCACTACTTTTCTCTTGGACCAACTTCAAATACCCTGATTTGAAACATGCATTCAGGATTATATAAATATATGCGTGTGTTTATTATGGGGTCTAAGGGGGGAAAAAAAAAAGTGTACAAATTTTTTCCACCCACATTCTAGAGGCTACGTCAACAGCGAAATAATTCAGATGCCGGGTTCTGACTGGAAACCACTGCAGGGTCTTTGGCTTCCCGCTACTAACGTACGAAAACAAATCAAAGGAAGACGCACCATGAAATGACAGCGGTGGAAATTCGGCCGTCAGACGAGCTACTGTTAATGCTGATTTATGATATTGCTACAACGTTTCTTTGGGGTAAAGGAAAAGACTTCAAAAAGCATTCATTTCTGATGCGCCCGTTTAAAAAGTTACATTAAACAGTTCATGAATGGATCCAGGGGACCGGCTCTGGATCACCCCGCTTGGGGCACACTGAGTTCATGAACATGACCAAATCTGACAATAATATGACAGAAAAAATGCTATTATAAACTTTCATTTTAATAGAATTTGCATATCAACTGAAGGCAAGTAATTAATGGGAGAGGGCAATAATTAAACCCTGCTCTGTACGCCCAGTACCAAACTTAGCCAGAAGTCGCCGGAGTCTGGGATGACAGTGAAAGTGCTACATAGCTCTATGGCCCTGTTTGCGTGTTTTGTCAATATATGGCTTCCACGCCCATATATAGACATTATGTATCCCTGTGTTGTGAAATAGCACACAGATGTGCACTAAGGGGACACTATTATACGGAAAGAAAGGCCCCCAGACCCCCAACCACCTTTTTGCCAGTGGCCTGCGACGACTGCAGTCTTACCTTCCAGCTTCATGCCGACCGTGAGGCACTTCTGAAAGCGACAGTAGGGGCAGCGCTTGCGTTGCGTTTTGTCGATCTGGCAGTTCTGGCTCTCTATGCACGTATACCGCTTATTGTTCTGAACAGTGCGCTTGAAGAAGCCCTGGGGGGGGGTGGAGAGAGTGGAATATGGGGATATTCAAGCACCCGCTCGCGCCCACGCGTACACGGCCCGAAAACGCTCGCCGTTTGTGAGGAATGTTAAAGAGTGCCAGGGGCACCTACAGACTGCTTGTCCAGAGCAGGAGCACCTTCCTGACAACGATCAAACGAAACTGGGCCATCGTGGGAGTCTCAGGCCTCACGTGCCCCAAACATATTTAGAACGAGAATCATGCACAATATATACATGCAATCACACGTTTCATCGTAAGAAAATATTAACTATTTTCACATATTCAAAATATATTATATACCAGCTGCTATAGTATATAAATACTTTGTAATTTGACTAACCATTTTTAATGTATATTAATGTCCCATATATTGTATGCCCATGTTTAGGATAAGAATTTTCCATCTGAGTATGTTCCTACAGGTTTGCATTTATAAAATAAAATTCCCAAAAACCTTCTTCTGCCTTCCTGTGCACTTTCGGCCAGCTGAACACCAAACTGATCATGCTAATTTGACAAATAAAACATAGCGTACAACTATAAACGTTTATAGAATTAAGGTTCCACAAGCTGACAATAATCCAGTTACTTTTTTCCAGAAGCTGGACTTTTTTAATGAAAAAGGTTATTACACATAGAGAAAATCCACCTGTTACAAGATCGTAAAATTTAATGTTACAGGGAAACACTCTAAACAGAATAAAGGAAAAATGTTAAAGGCATTCTACACCTTAAGGAAGACTTGAGGGTAGAACTTCTATCCAAAGCACGTTTTGTGCGGAAATGTATATAATTAACTGCAAATATATGATGCATCTTTCTAAATAGTAAAGTACAGCTTTTGACTATGACCATAGACTTACCGATATGAGCTCTATGCTGTTTTAAACATAAGAATATCCTCCTAATCTTTAACACTCAAGCTTTTGATGAAATGCAAAAAATGTCCAAAATCCGTGCTGTAGGAGTATATTTGTCAAAGAGGACAGACTATACAGAAATTATTGTGGACCATGTTCCAGCCCAAACTCCTCTTGGTGCAATGATTGCACCACTTTCATCCAAAGCGACAAGCAGTTGAAAGCAAAGTCAGACAATCCTTGCAGCAATTGGAGTATTAGGGATCTCACTTATGGGCCCCAGCGATGATGCCACTCAGCCAACCTCAGGATTGGAATTAGTGACCTTCTGATTGCAGACACCGCATTCTAACACACTGAGCCACACGTACACTGCCGACACTGCTGTACACATGGGTCATAATGCAGCTTTTCCAACCTTCAGTGCGAGCAGTGCGGAACAACGACAAACCGTATTTTAAATAACATTTCATCTTTACTCAAATTCTACAAGGACCCTGAAATGCAATTTTCAAGCAACGAAGAGTTCCAATTTTAACTGTGAACCAGTGTGTGACATTTGGAGAAGCTGTGAATGATGCCATGAGCTACAAAGCACGATGCGGCGTGCGGCTCCCATACCTTACAGCTTTCGCAGGTCAGCAGGCCGTAATGATACCCAGACACCTTGTCTCCGCACACGGGGCAGATCTCGTCCATGTCTTCATCGTAACCGTACTCCATCATTTTAAACTGGGACGCTGAAAAAACACACAGGCGTGCTCAGGCAGCAGAAAAGTGCTCACGGGGCAGGGGTGGGCACATGCTGGGACAGGACAGGGGGACACTCACAAAATGTGTCCTGGCACTTCAGCCCTCCTCCTCTAAGCACTGAGTGGCAGGTCGTGGTCGTGGTTTAAATGTTTGTTTAAGTTTTGTTGTGTCACTGAGTCAGACTGGCCCAATTATGCAGAGCTTAACAGTAAAACTTGAAATGAACGGAACAGCGGAATGTGAATCCACCGGCAGTTTAAAAGGAACCTACTACAGCTTGAACACACTGAACGGATATGAACTTAACAGAAAAAAAATCTAATTGAACGAAGTAAGATATATTATAACTACGCAACACATGTAATTATATTTCAGCAAGAAACTTTCCTTAAACCGCCAAAGGATGGTGAAATAATCCCTTTTATTTAAAGTCGTAAATTTAATATTACCTACTGTAAAACAGACCTACATTTTACAGCCACGTTGCAAAAAAAAACACAGAACAGCCCAACAACCCAAAACAGACTGATACTTCAAGTCATATAAAAGCAACAGAAAACTAATGATATCACAGATTACTTGCACATCACAAACCTCCAGAGTTTCATTTGTATAAAAAGTTTACCAGTCGCGAAATTCCTGAGGAATACATTTATAATTGTTAATATATTTTATCAAATTGATGAATCTGTCTCGATTATAGGGATGCTTTCATGCTGCATTATGCTGAATTCAAAACGTCCGAATACTAAAGGGAATGAATAAATGAATCAAGACAGTTCTTAATAATTTTCCGTCTTTCAAATGAACAGTGTAACAAGTAACGATAATCTAGTGTACAGGTAAAAGCAGCTGTTACAGCAGTTACATTTTTATCAATTACTTCAGTTGCATTGTAAAAATACTCAATCAGACATTTTGCCAAACAAAAGGAAAATACTGCTTCTCCGTCACATTACACGGCAATAAGATGCTAATGTTTTTAATTTAACAGCAAAGGGCAGTTTAACAATAAACAGAGAAATTCGGAAATACGAACTGCTTTCCCGTTTTGTGATAGAGTTTAATTATGATTTATCATACGAGCTGAGTTTTATGCTTAATATTTAGTAACAAAATTAGTAATTGATTTAGGCTGGTTTCTTTGTGAGTAATTACATTTAGTATTTTTCTAAGCTGCAAGAGATTTTATGAACGTACTGTCTTTTGGCGTATGATAAATGCCGATCATAACTGTTGCGCTCTTAGCACGGAATCATCAGGGGAATTTCGCAAAAAAAAAAAAAGGAAAACACGCCGCTTCAACAAAGGTTACAGAATAAATCAACAGTGCTCATACGAAAAAAAAATATGCCAAAATATAGGCCAAAATACGAATTAAATGAATGCAACACATTGATTGCAGATTTTACTGGTAAGCTTCATTTCTTTATCTTAGTTCCAAATAATAATAATAGTTACACAAAGTCCTGCAGACTACAACACGACTTGCCGGAAAATAAATGTTTCTCCAGATTCTATTCCGTCAGGCTATTGCGCTGACTTAGAAACTTAGAAAGCGAAGAGGCCTCGGACAAATCTACTTGACATTCATGAGCGTTAAATACTGTGTCTAAGAATGTGCACAGAATCGTGCGTCTGCAGATTCTCCGAGAAATGCGGAAGAAATAAAAAAGTGAGGTTCAATGAATTTCATATATTACATATATACATAAAATGTCGAGTAATAATGTTGAAATAATTTTGTGATGCGCCTAAATTCTGATTCTACCGTTATGTTAAACATGTAATAATGTAGTTATGTTTCCCCATCATTAAATTCTGAAATCGTTTTTCTCAGTCATAGTGTTTCTGACGGCGAAATATTTCGATGTAGCCTAAATGTAAAATGTGCTTTTCTTAATTTACCAGGCAACAGGTTGTTTAAAAAATTCGCCCTCCGGCATATTTACAGTATAGAGCTCATTTTACCCTATGATTCCGTGGTCTTCTGACAAACGACTGCACGCACTGGTGTGGTTTCAAATTTTAAGGCTTTGGTCTGAGCATATTTAAATCAACTATAAGATAAACACCTAGGGACTAACATGCAAATGTATGTTACTATTAATTATTTATATTGTAATGAAACGCATATATAATACATTATATTTAAAAAATAAATGTATTTTGTTAAAAAAAAACAACCCAACAGCTAACACGACTCATAATTCGTTATGGACAAATGGAAACCTAACAGTGTTTTTTAAAAATATATATTCAAAATTCTCTGGATAATCTAATGCCACTAATATCAGTTTTCTCCTTCTCTGATAGCATATTACGTGACAACAGTATCCTGTAGCCGTCCTTACGTTATCAGCACTTTCCAAACTTATTCGCGGTAATAGGCCTATCGGTTACATTATTTATAAGACTTTATCCGTAGTATCGGCCATTTCTGACATTTACGGGCCATTATAGTTCTGCATGGACTGAGAGCCGCTGTGGCTTACCTTGTCTGTTGCTGGGCAAGTGTCCCTGCTCCCCATGAAATCGCGTGAGTCCAAGCGATTCAGTTTCGACTTTGGGCAGCATGACAGCGCTGAAAATCGGAACGGGGGTCTCAGTTCCGTCCGGCAGACCACCTGGACGCGAATGGTACCATGCGGATTCTTACATGCGAAAGGTCTTACGAAGTCCGGCGTATGGCTAACCTCTGCTGGCGTCAGCTGGATTGAAATCCGACCGCAACGCAAACACTAGGACTGCATTTAACGGACATATGTTAAATATAGTTTTATCACCAAAAACTGTCTTCCAAGACTGAAAACCGAATGCTATGCGAATGAAATTGCATCAAGAGGAAAAAGACGACAAGATTTCTAATCGTAGTTGTTTCCCTGTGTAAGAAATAAAACATCTACGCTTGCAGTTTGGACGGACAAAAACCGATGTGTCGGCAGCTACCTGCTTTCCCCGAGTCACATGGATGATTATTGACATTAATCAGAAAGCTGCAGAGAAGTGTCCGGAACTTCGAGGTTGCGGGAAACACACCCCTCTGTGCGTTTTATCTGACACTATCTGCGGCGTGCTCAGTTCTGAACTTCAGAATCTCTCCTGGTTGCGTTGTTTACTCTTCGCCGACACTGCCCGGTCCAATCAGCGCTCCACTGGGTGGTCTGACATCACACTTCTGCGGGCCAATCGCGCGTAGAGGCAAGCGCAGAGTCTGTCCTACATTCATTTCATGCACGCTTTTACCGTAGAATAAAATGATGGGTTTTAATATTCCGGGGAGAAGAATACTGCAATATATGCAACTAACTAAAATGAAGCAAAACAGTTCTTTTCTATAGACGAACGCATAGGTTCTAGAAGGTAATTGATTTTAAGCTTTCAGTAAAATAACTATATACAGAGCACATGATTACCAAATATTTGAAGAATTTTGACGTTGTTATTGCAGTCAGTGTAATTACAGGTTCATATGAATAGGCCTAAGTAGGAATGATACATTTTTTTCAAAGTTGTCCGTGGAAAGAAAATCACATTAGTTCGGTTCTACAATCACCGAATTGTGAATTATTATACAGTCACATAGTTATTTCCATATTATTCTGATTATTTTTTGTTAGATTATTAGTTGATTAACTATTCTGCAACATTTGTGCAACAATATTACATGCATGTTATATTTAAGGTATGACTTTTCGAAATTTTCGAAGTTTTTTTTTTTAGTAATTTTGTATGTTCTCTGTCAATTAGCAGAACAATAATTTTGAGCAGACGTATTCATTCATTCGACTTTTAAAGGTTGTGATTAAGAAAATAATTTTCATCAAAAAGACAAATTATATCAGAATTCTGTATGGTATTAGCCTAAATAATAACTGGTCAAAGGTATTAGACTAACCGGTATCATTCCAAGGCAGGAATAAAGCTATACGCCTGAAATATTTTTAAATAATGTATAGGTATGTATATGAATGTACTGAAATGCACTTTTGAAATGCACTGTATAGCTTTTAGATGGACAGGTTGTAGCCGTAAATGCATATTTCCGTTTAGAACCTGTTTTAACGGTGGCGCACTAGGTTCATAACTTGGACTAACTTATTTCAACGCCCGGGAATTTTGTCTAGTTATTCTTTATTGTTTCGTTTGCTTAGGTGATAAGCGTAAAGAAATCAAACACAAGAATGAAGCAGAGTATTAGCTTCGTTCGAGGGAGAGATTCAAGTTGATACTATAAAACACAAATAAAAAATAAGCCTAAATGATAGTTAACCCAAAGTAGCTTAAATATAAAAACGATCGTGTATGAAAACCTATTTCAAAGGGCACCTGAAAACTGAACAAAGACGCGGGATAATTTTTTCAATTATTTGTGCCTTTTAATGGTCGTATTCCAGTCTTATAGAAAGTATTAGCAAGAAAGCTGTTTTTGTATACTTGGGTGGAAGCGCAGGTCTGGTGGTCATGCAGTATTGCAGTATTAGAAATCTCAAAAATGAAGGCAGAAAACTAGAAATCTTGACAACGCGGTTGCAGCTGGGATAATATAAAGCTGCCGTGTTGCCTCACATTTCGTAAAAAAAATAAATTAAATAATATATATATATAAAACAGCGGGTGTTTGTGATCGAGTATTTTACACGAACAAATGTCGAAATAAATTCTCCAGGCGTGGCAAATAAATATTAAATAATACTAAAATATTATACTAGATTTCTCTAACAATCATTGCTCTTTATAATGTTCTTTATAACAATTAGGTAAACCAAGGAATTTAGAATGACAGCTATGTACCGTAAACATTCCAGCACTGTCCGGGCTACGCACAATATATCGTAATTATGATGCTATAAAACCGGGGTAAGGAAGTCTGGCAAAGTGCTGAGTGAGCAGACCTAAAAGCCGGACTGGGCACTGCACTTTAAGCTGTAGAAACGGATATTTTACCTCGTCTAAGTGAGTATCCAGCTGGTAAAATCACACGAAATAAAATGAAAGCCTCGTTTGCGTAAAAAAGGAAGCAGGTGGATAGTTGTTTGCTACTTGTATGCAATTTTACATACCTTCATACAGGTGTGTGCGTTGTTTAAGAGCCAGTCAAAACAGCGGAAAACGGAGGAAAAATTAAATCAAGTTGAAATATATGTCGATAATCGGCGTATTTTATACATTCGTATAAGCATATTTATGTAAATGTGTCATTATGACACTATGATGTAGATTCTCAGAAGTTTGAAACAGTGTGTATATATATATATATATATATGTGTGTGTGTGTGTGTGTAGAGTTTGATCTGCTTTTAGATTTTCAAACAGAAGGACCGTCCTAAATCGCGAAATCATCATCACCTATTACTTGATCTTATTGGGCCAATAAACACTTACCTAACTACTCCCGGTGATCCTCATTAATAAAATCCTCTCTGGTGTGACATCAGCTTGCGGACTTCATTGTTGTGTCCTCCTGAAAACCGTCGTATGAGGTCTATCATGACTGAAAAGCCAATCGCAACTCTGATCCGCTCCGGTGAGGACCACATGAAGACTGCATAGGCGTCGAACTGAAAGAGAGGCTTGCGATCCAAATGAAGTCTTTGACACAGAAGCTGATAAGCCGTTTTTGCAGAAAATGCTAAGGGAATGATTAACTCGTGGTGGGGAATTTAGGGGAATTGCTGTGCTAGTCAATACCTACAGCATGTTGGATGTCCTTAGCTATGCTAGGGGTCGTATGGCAACAACATACATAATATCTGAGTACATGTTTGAACATGAACGGTTATTAAATGCATGATTAATATGCCTAAATCTAAACGGACAGAATACAGACCACACTCTATATGATAGAATGTGTAGAGAGAACTCCTCAATATCCTGACTGGATCACATATCATGACATCTGAATTCACACAGATATTGCATCACAGAGTTCCTGTTTAAAGGGGGGTTCTCATTAAATACGTTAAGCAGTATTAAGAAAGTCATGGATGGATATGGCAGACTAAAACTGGGTTCAAGTAACAAGTAGCTGGATATCTGCAGCCTGAAGTTTAATGAGCACAACTAGTGCAATTCTCTTTGTTTGGCATCAGAACCAACACTTGGAATCCAGCAGGTAGGCAATTTTTTAACAATAAACTCTTCTTGTTCAATTGTACTGGCAGAACTTTGTTCAAAGAGTGGGTATTTAAGACATAGGCAAAATAATAATATATATAATTACATGACATTTACTTAATTTACAATAACATATTTTTAACAATATACTCTCAGAAAATAGGGTACCAATTTGCACGTTTGCTTGTCACTGGGGCCGTACCCTCAAGCGTCTGCTAATTGAACCCTTAGCTGTAGGCAATTGCACCTTATATGGTATAAAAATGAAACCCCACGGTACAAACAACATTAATATACCCCTAATGGTACAAAACAGTTCCGCATAGTCCATTTATGTATCTTAAAAGGTACAAGACCCTTGAGGGTACAGCCCCAGTGACAAGCAAAGGTACAAATTGGTGCCCTTTTCCCTGAAAGTGTAGGTATATACTACATATATACATTCCTAGTGACTTTAGCGTTTAAGTGATGAGCTCATCCACATGCCCGTTCTTATGTCATCCATGTTAGCATGCTTGTGGTTGGGTGGCACGATGGCGCAATGCATTGTGGGATTCCTATGTGAGGCACTTGCATGTTCTCCCTATGTTGTACTGACTCCATTTTCCTCCCGCAGTCCAAAGACATGCGATTAGCTGAACTGGGGTCTCTAAATTGTTCATAACATATGAGTTTATGTGTGCCTACAACAGACCGGCATCCATATGTCTGCCTAGGATAGGCTGAACACCCCCCCCCCCATCCCCTCCCCCACATGACCCTGTGCTGAATAAGTGGTTGGAAGACGGATGATAGTGGTTAACAATAAGAAGCAACAAAGAATGCAGAGAATCTTATTCTTCACCCTGAGGAGTTTGGACTAGTTCCTAACCAGTAATAACATAATAATAACATAATACTTGACGGGTCCTAAAATAGAACCTTTGATCATTCTGACACTCGCAATGTAAAAGGAAACATAAGGTATTTGTACTTACTAATCCAGAAATCATTGTGAGGTACCTCTTCACTTTATGAAACCTCAACAAGGATTTTGCTCTTGTGTTATCTTTCTAGGTGCCAAGCGCTTAATTCAGTTCTATGTTTTTTCCCCTCTAGTATCTGTTCTAGATGGACTGCTGCACTTGGATAAAACTAGCCTTGGGCTCAGAGAAAGTAGTGGCAGAAAACATTCCCATAACGACAAAAAATCAAAGTTCCTTTGTTGTCCTGAATGATTTATTTCATAATGAAATGTGTCTGCTAGTGTCAAGACAACCTGTATTGATGATAAACAAATAAATGATTTATGACTTACAGCCAGATTGCTTACGTTTACATGTGTTACAATGAGTTTAAGAATCATGAGATTAGTAAGTAATGTTATGAAGAAGAATATGTCGCACTCATGCTATGGTACTGAAGGTCAGTCGGATTTAGGAACATTTATTCCACCTCATTATGAGGAAATGGTAAAAATAATCTTAGTACAAACAATACCTGATACACAGTTGCATTATTTTGCACATAGTTTTGTTATGTATTGTACATTACAGTAGATTTGACACATTTTAAGCTGTTTGTGTTGATTGTCCATATTTATAAATTAGATGTGTGTTACACAGCAGATGTGTTAGCCAAAGTAATGTAACCCACGCTAATAGATTGCGTACCGTATTCCAACCAGTCAATATCCCGGAGGCAGATATTCTGGAATGTCGAAAAAGTAGCTGAAAACATACTGCATTCATACTGATGCAGTTTCGATAAAATATTATTGGTTTGGTCTTATATTAAATTTTTGCATTCATTTCTGTGAACATGTTTTTCCGTTAAAATTTGATCACCGCCTGAAACAAAGTTCTAAAGGCCCGGCCTACATTTGGTGGTGGGGGGGTGGGGGGGTTCAACATCTGGGTAGGTAGTGATGGAGGTTTTGAGCTATGTATGGTAAGGAGATGGCAGATGACTCAAGAGGGCTTGGCATGCCAGCTGGAGGTAAGCAGTTGCTCTACTGGGCTTCTCCTTGTGTGCATTCTGCGTGTGGGGTCTGTCTGAGAACGTGCCCGGTGCCGATCAGGGCACGAGGTGTTCTGTGGGGAGACACCTGTGTCCACAGCAGTGGGCAGCTCTCAAGACTCAGACTTGGGCAGGTGAATCACCTCCACAGCACAAGGGGGCTCTTATGTGTGGTGCTCATTTTCCAAAGGACCTGAAACCTCACCAACAATGTACTACACTGTCAGAAAAAGTACCGTTTTGTACCTTTAACCTTGACTGGGGCTGTACCCCCGAGGTTCTGCCAATTGTTCCCTAGCTGTAGATACCCTGAGAAACACTTTTGTACCATTGGAGGTACATTAATGTTGCTTTTACCTTGGGGAAAAAACTGTACCGGGGTGCACACATTCTTTCTGACAGTGTACTGTACTTACCCGAACAAAATAGCATGCAAAGACGCATAACAGATTTGTCCACACAAAACTTTGCAGACCACAACTTTGGACAGAAGTTAATAGCAAACAACTTATTCCAATTAAAAATAGAAATCTATCTTTGCAGTTCAATAAAATCATACAGAAAAATATCTTCTTGTATGTGTGTATATATATAATCAAAATGATCAATATTCTGGACTGCAAATGTAAGTCATATATTCACTTCATGTGTGGTCAGATAGCGATGTTTTCATGTTCAGATCTAGATAACCTATTCGGTGTATAATACCAGTCTTACAACATTAGTCTGTGTTGTACTTCTGAAATAAGGAAACTTCCATTTTTTTGTTTTGTCACAACCCCCCCAGAAAACGTGGGAAAATGCAAAATAAGTCCAAAGATAAATATATGTAGATGAATTGATAAAAATGACAAACATAAAACATAAAACATTTTCGTTCACATAGGTTGCATATGACGTCTGCTGAACTCCATGCGATAATTATGTAAAAAAAGAAAAAAAACAAAAATGACAATGAGGTAGAATGAATTAGATGAATCATCATCCTTCTGTTTCATGCCTGAAAATTTCTTACACTGATGCAACATACTGCATTTTTCGGCAAATGCATAAGCTTTAAAAGTTGTCCACGCACTGCTGTTCTGGCAATGACACTGAACATATGGCTTTATTTGTTCAGTTGTCATCGCTGGGCTAGTTTGGAGACTCGTATTTAACCCCCACCCAGTCCCGCAAGCAAGCGCCCTTGCTCCGGCGAACGCTGGTGTCCTACAAATTTAAACATGTGTATCCACAGCTAAATGCCGCCTGCAGTGTGGTCTCAAAATACTTTGTCTGTGGCCAAGCAATTAAGGACTTAGGTGTGGCAAAGGAAGAATGTGGGAATCTTATCCATGCCGGAGCAGCCCACACCCTGCAGTCTTGGCTTCCTGCAGATGCCAAACAGTCGGCGAGCAATGCCGGACCCTGTGTGATTTACTCCATTGTTTGGCTCCGCTTGCGTGTCCCTGAGGGACCCGGGTCGGCAGCAGATTCCAGGCTCCTTCCCCGCACCATGCTCGCGATCACGACTTTCTTGCGTCACGCTGGAATCCTGGGGTCTTTCCTCCTGTACGAATCGATCTCATAAATTCGCCTGTCTGTAAATGTTAATAACTGCAGGCGCCTTAGCAATATCGATTATCTCACTGCATATATTAACGTAATTGTGGAAATCATTCTATAAACAGGGAAATTAAAAGGACAATGAATTATAGATCATAAAACGCCCATCAGTGCAGGAAAGAATCGACATAAACATTTTTTTTGTATTTTTCTATTCATGACATAATTTATATGTAATCTGATGCCTGGTAATGGAAACCTTCCAGAGAACCAGTGTTTTAGGATAACGCAGAGAAAAACTTATGGCGGCCATTCAGATATCTGGTCGTGTCGTAGTTTATTTAGCATTGTAAGATTTAGCGAATGTCCGGCTATAATAAAGCGTATAAAGCTGTTCAAATCATTTGCATAATATATGAAAAGATATTTTATAATTTAAATAATCCATCCATTGTCTGAAATTACTTATCCATGCAGGTTTGGGGGGGGGGGGCTGGTCGGTCCGGAGCCTATCAGCACAAGGTAGGGAACAACCCAGGACAGGGGGTCAGCCCATTGCGGGGCACACTCACATCTACCAGCAATTTGGTAACCACAATTAGCCTCAGCATGTTTTGGACTTTGGGGGAAAATCCAGAGCATCTGGAGGAAACCCCACGATGACACGGGGAGAACATGCAAACTCCAGACACATGGAACCTGGGCAGAGAGTGGAACCCCAGTCCCAAAGGTGTGAGGCAACAGTGCTAACCACCGCGCCACCATGCCAACCCTATTTAAGTAATCAAATAGATTAATTTGGGAAAGGGTGTAACAAAACTGTAACTGTTGCTGCTAAGGAATTCTTGCGTGTTACTCAACTAACATTGACAACCTCTGAATTAGTTATAAACTGACACGTAAAGCTAAAGGTAGTTAATTAGATGTCATAGACGCAGACCATGGTGCCAGAAACCATAACTTAACATGACTAGGGGGACCAAGCAGCATAACATACAAACAATCCACAAGCACTACCACTCTACTCAATGACCCACTGACAAAATGAACACAGGCAGGAACTTAAATACACTGATAACTGGACTAAGGAGGATTGGCAGGTGCGGAGCATAAGACAATTAACGAATCACAGAGGGCACAGGACAATGAGCAACAGATGGAACAATTAAACCCTGGCACTAGGAAACAGGCAACAGGTAGAGTAACTGATAACAACAAACATAGAATTAGGGAACTCTAACAAAGCCCAAAGTAACAAGGAACAAGAATATAAACAGGGCAAACCTATGACAGAGAAACAGAAAATAAACACTGGATAACAGAAAACCACTAAATACAAAATAACAGATGAGGCTGGCCTCAAACCCATGACCAAAGAAGTGACTATCTCTAAGCCACACGCTCAAACCACTGAGCTATATAGCAGTCCAGGGACCTGGAGAGACAAACTAGGGACTTGGGCACACTAGGGAGGAGGACAAGATGACCAGCGACACCTGCTGGCTAAAGGGGGGCCGTGGCATGAAGGACAGGGTCAGATGAGGGCTGACCCTGACATTAGTTGTCTATAAAAAAAAATGAATAGCCAGATAGATGTAATGTTTGTGATGATGTTTTGTATTTTTAAAGTAGACATTAAAAACTTCTGGTGAAAAAGTGGAGTGAAATCACACTAACACCGAATGAAAAAAAAATAATTTAAAACCTCATCAAGAACTATATTAAGTTATTTTTAATTAGAAACAGCTCTGGTTAAGAACTTTTCTATCATCAAACTGCATGCTGCCCCTAGAGTCAAGCTCATGCAGGCATCTCCACATGGGACATGTGGGTAAGTGAGGGCCCTGATCTACCTGACCTGCCACCCC
>JAODKL010000044.1:6854665-6877064 GCA_026780765.1 Petrocephalus schoutedeni
GTATAAGAATCAAGCTTTTCTTCGGTTCGGGGGTTCACTTCCTGGACGGGAATACTCTGTCTCTTTGCTGTTAACCCCGGGCACGCCCTGCTTCAATAAAGAAATTTTATCTTACTCAAGTCGTGTCAGGTAAATCCGCTTCAACCTTGGTGCTGATCCAAACATGGAGGAAATATAGCAGGCAAGATTTTTTACTACCACACATTGCCTTGCAGTAAGTAAGTAATGAAGAATGACAGCATCTTCTATTAATAATCATTAGGCATTATAGTGTTGATTATAATACTTCATAAGCTCGAATGTAGCGTTCATCTATAATGCACTATAGATACCTTCATAATTTGTTATAATGGTCGGCATTAGAATTAAGGATGCTTTCTACTTTTTGTTACTAATCATTTCCAACAGTTTTTCCTGCTATAGCTTTGGGGATTAATGTAAATAGGAAGTGATGAGGAGAAACTAAAGGCAGTTTCTTTTTTTTTCTTAGCCGTTTGCTTGTTACAGGAAGGGATAGGAAGCCCAGGAACACATTTGATATATGTCATGCAGCAGGAAGCGGCATGCAAGTACACAGTGGGCTATTTTTGAGCTTTCCTAGAGAAACTCAGTGGCCCGGGGAAGATACTAATGATCATCGCTTAGTGGCCCCTGTAGGCTGGGAGGTGAATTACCTTTGTGACAAAAATCCAAGCACAACAACAAGTGAACGTTTATATTTATGTAAGCGCCCCTGCTTTCCAGAAGGAATGGGTATTAAAATAACTCCTTCTGAGGGAAAGAAATAACATTTCTGTCAAAAATTGGGGTGAAGTGTTTATAGCTACCATGTGAGAGAAGAAATACTCCTCAAAAAGCCAAAGGATAAAAAAAAAATCAGCTAAGGTTTCCCCCATTTTTATGCATGACGGCATTTAATTTTCAACGTAGGTGGCTTGAAATACGTCATATTTGTTTTATTCCAGGCAGTGTAAATCTCCAACTTTCATTACTAAGCTTTGCTTAAAATATTTTTTTATGTTGAGTTTGGTTTGAGGACTTCAGGGGTGGTCTTCACTGTGAGGTTTTGTATCACATCTGGAGGCTGGTGGGATAAACGGCTTCAGAAAAAAAGTCCCCATATAATAAAGAAATCATTGCAGAGAAGATACTACTTAGGACACTTAAATGTACATGCATTAGAGTTTATAGAGATGTTTATGAAGAAAAACTCAGTACTATCCATCAGGTCTTGCCCACCACTCCATAATGACACGGTCTCTTTAGTTTGTTTTATGCTACAAGCTTTAAGTGGTAACTGGCTGCTTTATTTTGATTGGCTGTTTGGCTTCCCAGTTTTACTGCCCGCTACTGGTGGACCATAACAAGGAAGGAACTCATTTTACATTTCCTCAGCTATATTATTAATGTACCACCCAAGTGCAATTCTTGCCTACCTACAAAAAAAAATGATTTAATGATTTAGTCTCCTAAGTGTGTATTTGAGTGGATTACTGTGGATTACTTTAAACACCTAGAAGGGCAATTAAAAACGCAAGACCCAATGTATTCAGATGTTTTTTACACATATTATTTTCCAGCAATAATAGTTGGCCCAATCAGCATATGATACCAATTATAAAATGGCATTTCTATTTTCTTAATCCATAATCAAATTAAATTTTACTAGACGATCTGTATCTTACTTAGCAAACTGGTTACATCAGAATTACAGTTAGGCTAATGGTTTTTATTTTGAAGCAAGACATCAATTAATTCATAAATACTTTACCACAGTTACAGTAAGAAGGAAGTAAAATGTGTATTGATTTCTCTCATTTCTCCGCCAAAGGTCTTACATCAATTGATTTAACGGTGAGAATAAAAATTTTCCAATTATATGCTGGTCACTCTCTATGAAAGGGGTGGAGTCATGATCGACTGAAAGGAGTGCGAGACATTGTGAGAAAAAGGCTGGACTGTTAAAAGGGGTGGGGGTTTTTCCAGGGAGACTCATGACAAAATTATAGCATTGGCATCGATAGGGGTAGTGCACTAAGAATGATCTGTCTAGCTGTTTGTATAAAAGAAAACAAAAATGTAAACAAAACCATTCAGTTTGTGGCTGGCCGCTTCAAGCCATTACAAGAGTGATTAGTTGAGTCCTAATATGTGTTACAGCGGGGCATGGCAAAGCGACTGACAATCCACGTTGCAGCTTACAAAAAAACAAGGGCCTTTAATGAAGCTGGAAAAAAACATAAGGAACCACGAAGATCTAAACACAGGCAGGTAGAAAATAAGAACTAAAGCAGGGAGTAAAACAGTAACAAGTGCCATGACTGATTGAAGCGCAGAAGATGGGTAGGCACATAAATACATGGATAATGAGGGGTAACGAGGGGCAGGTGTGGGCTATTACAAATCATCCACAATCACAACAGACTAGGGGCAAGGAGGAGCAGGTGAGCTTATGAAACAAGTACTAAGAACTTCACACATGGAGAGAGACTGGGAGCTTGGTGAAACAGAACACAATTACAAAACAGTGATGACCAGAAACAAAATTCAAATGCAAGGGCCACAAATACATGAACAATAATTAACATGGAGAAAAAACAAATCTCAGTCACAAAAAGATGAACACAGTTCAGGCTGGCCAGCTCCAAACCCACAACACTATGGATGCATGGGCACGCTTGGCCCAATCAACCACACAGCAGGTCAGGAAGCAAGGGCACACACTAGGAACAGACAGAACAGACAAGGGAAACATCGGGAGATGGGATGGATAGCAACACCTCCTGGCCAAACGTGGAAATAACTGATTGAACTGGGGAAAATGGACCAATCCTGGAAAAACTGTAGTTTCATTAGAGTTTTAACTATAATTATGTGCATACAACAGCAGTTTATTGACAATCTGTATCAGCTTATCTATCTATTATGATGAAATGCAGATGATACCTTGGGATTAGGACAAAGCTCACTCCAAGCCTTTGCACCCTACACCCTTTTTCCCATTTTTCAGCTGTCCCATGATTTGCTCTCAGCCTCACTCTCCAGCCATCAGTCAATCTTAGGGTTGCAGGAGGACAGCTAATTTCAAAACAGATGCTGTAGGTAATAAGAACAATCAATATGCTCGTCGGAGATGTGGCTGTTATTAGCCATTTATTATTGGGCATCACCATCTTTACAACGCTGTCCCTGGTCAAGGTTCCCTGGAGTCTCTCCAGATCAAGGCAGGATGAATGGTCCTTTGGTGGCCAATAGCAGGAGGACATTTCTGAAGGATATATGGAGGAAGGCTATGGAAACTTTTGGAAATGTATACCAATTGCAAAAAAGAAATGTGAAGTCAAGAAAAGACGATCGAGAAAAAATGCGAAGAGTGTAATTATTACTGTGCCGAATTTAGAGATTAATTTGGCTTTATATAATTTTTTTGTGTGGGAACTTGTTCTTTCACATTATATTATATAGAAACTGTATTCTAACACCATATTAACATTCACATTAATAAATATAGTCTAAACAGCAGTGTAATAGATTTTTTTTTAATACTTTTGAATACTTAAAATGTCATTTTTACTGATTTATTATAGATTTGTAACTAATTTCATTATTCAAATAAAGGTAAGGAATATAGACATTTTAACAATGAAAATGTTTTTATCTGTTTCTATATATTTTACTACATGCGTAGCTGCATTGAAACAATGAAAAAGACTACTTGTGGTTTAATAACCTTTAGGTACAAACAAGGCTCTGCACTGAAGACTTGTGTCATGATTTTGTCTACAGCTGCACCAGAAGGCCTTTGAACATCACCCAAAAACCAGCAGCAATGATTTTCGCACCAGAAAAAAAAAACACACACACAGTCGATAAAACGAAACGTAAGTAAATAGGGGGGGGGGGGGGCATTTTACCCCTTTGAAAATCCCACTGATGAAAATTTATAATATAAATAAAGGAAGGCCTTTGAAAATGAAAGCCCTCCTTCCTGAGTGTGTCACCCAGAGGGGCCTGCTTATTCTCACCTTCTCCTACATTTCCGAAGACCCTTCTGTCATCAGCCTCGGGACTGCTCCCTGAAAACACGCAATCCCCCCCCCCCACCCCCCAAACCGTTCCGTGAGAGAGGAGAGCTCCGGAAAGCACGATGATGCGAGCAAATTTGCGGAAGGAAAAGTGAAATAGTGTTGGCTATGAAATGGTTCTGATATATTAAGATCTTACGATACAAACTTACACATTTCTATTAGTATGTGGCAGGCAGCAAGAAGTTCTATGGAGCGGATGAAGTGGGTACTAATTAATGGGATATTACTTTACATCAGACGCTATGGATATTGTAATCCACCGTGCAGTAATGGAGATCACAGCAGAGCCAAAACCGCAGCATTAGGGTGTGATTAAACAGAGCTGACGGTAAATGCCCCCAAACCAGCTGGCAGGGCGGGCTGGGGACGAGGGGGGTCGGGGGATGAACGGAAGCAGGCGACCAGTTGACTCACTTCCCGAGCTGCGGTGGCCCCCTTTAATGGCGTCCCCGAGGGTACAGCCACCTGTGCAGGCCACACCGGCTGGAGGAGCGACAGGGGGCCACCGGGGCCGCCCAACATCCCGGCATGGGGCCTCCCCTTGCGCCCCCCCAAAAAAACCCTAAGAATGACAGGAAAAGGCCCACACTCGCATCCTACACCACGGTTATCATGAAACACGAGACACTTCTGCAGCTTTTCAGGTCCCGGTTTTAAACCTCTGCAGAAGCCCTGTCTCTCGTCTCTCATATTCATGTTATATCGATTTCATCACTGCTGCTCCGTAGAAGTAGCAATCTAAGTCAACAATATGCTTTCAAATTCCCATTGTATTATTTCTTTAAGTTTCCAGAAGCTTTATTGCACAAGTACAATGAAATACTTGCTAGTGCAACATGTAATGATGAAGAATAATACATAGCAATAACTGAAAAGTGAAGCACACACACACACACGCACACACACACAGTGGCACAAAATAGGATCAGAGGCCTCGGGACTATTTCACATTTCAGTTGTCAGCAGTGAAAAGAGGGATTTGGGTGCCAGAAAATTTTGGCAAAAAAAACATTTTTGGTGAAAATTGTGAGCCATCAACAAAAACTCCTTAAAAATAAAAGCTTATAGCTTTTGCTCATATTATTATTATTACAGCAAAATAATGCTTGAAGTTAAACAGACACTGAAAAAACAACAATCTAGCCAATAATGTCTATAAGTAAAGAATATAACTGTAATCAAACATATAAACTTTACCACCCTCTGGAATATTAATTTATAACCCGGAAACAGATGCAGGGAGACCAAAGAGGGTGGCGTATACTTCTTTATGTGTGTTGAGATAAGCCTTTGCAAAAGGTCATTTCTGATACCGAATTTAACTTTTCAGATTGGTTCGTGCACATCGCAGTCTGCGAGATTTACACCTCACGGTGGCTAAGACAAGGGTAAAACGTGAGACTTGACAGTTATGCCCCTGCTACTTTTTTCGATGGTGTAGTTGTCGGAGGGGTGAGGTTGGGGGGGGGGGGGCTTGGTGGTAACAGTAAAAGTTGTTGACAGGTAAGGTTGAGGCCCCTGTGCTCTAGTCTGGAATAGCCCATGTATATACCATAGCATACAAGTAAGCCAACAAGGTGCTGCAATTTATAGTGGCAGTGATTAGTAAGTGCCTAGAGTGATTCATATTATACTGCATCTTATCAGCTTGACAGAGCTAGTTAATCCTGTCCAAGCTTTACACTTCCACTTTCACTACACGTTTAGGATCGGCACGATGTGAGACATGTAACCATCCCGACCCCTTGCTTTGACTGCCAGTCTGTGATTTACGAACTTAAAATACCAGATGAAGAACAACAGCCTTGGAAATCATGCGGGGCGAAGCTACACTTTGCTGGCACTCATGGCAAATGCATTATATAGCGAATTATTATGGACTAAATATGGACTGAATCCAAGTAAGCGTTAAAGTCAGAGTTAGCTGGAAACAGCACTCAATCAATCCTAGTAACTTTATAAAATAATCTATTAAGAAATTACGCAAATTTTGTCTTTCACACAGCGACGTCATACGCTGAGTTCTGACTATAGCTCGAAAGCTTTTACAACTTCCTGCAATAAATGCAAGTTTACGCATTGTCTTTTGAGGCCAGATACTTCGGAAGCTAATAATAATAGCGGGAAAGACGAAACGGCTCTTCTGAGAAGAAGGCACGCACAGCTATCAGGAAGGGGAGATCAAAGCCCCTCTGCCTGTCTACTTGTTTTCATACGCGCCACCCGCCATAAAACGTGAACATGTCAGGAAACGCCAAAACGGCTCATCCTGAGAAGCTAGCTGGCATGGAAAGGCTCCCATGTGCTGTAGGCGGCCAGCTTACAAGGAAGGCACACATAACGTTTGTTTACCAGGAAAAAGGTCGGAAAGGCAGGCAGGGGGGTCACACCGTGACCTGTATCCCCATGTTTAATCCGGCGGGACTGTCTGAGACCAGCGCCTCTGAAGTGACCTTTGCACAGGTGTCTTAGTCTCATTTTACTGTCCCGTACGAAATTACCATAGCAACATATTTACCTAAAATAGCAAAATAACAGTACAGCAATTTTATACTTTTAAAATCAAACTCTAGGCATTGTAAATTGTCATGCATGCCGATTAGTGACTGTGAATTGTACCTATTTGAAACTATTGCTTATATTTTCTACTTTTTTGCAGCCAAGACGAAGTCATGTATGGGTTGGGCTATCTGGCCAATAAAGTGCATTCTGCTCATCAAACTAATTCTACAGACCCCTAATTCATGTATTTTGAGTGGTAAACAGGGGATTTGAATGAACAAAGAATGACTATTTATAAATAAGAGCGTTGAAGCATGTGGATACTATGCTCATAATAATCAAATGTCCATATAGATATCCAACATGGCCCGTTCGTATGTTAAGTACAGTAATTATTTCACAGACATCCTCAGTGTCACATTTTAATTTGGTTACATTGCTCCTCTTTCCTTATATAACAATATAACAATGAAGAAATTGAATTAGGAAAATGGTGCTCTGTCTCTTTGAGGTTCACATTCACGTACACTTGAAATATTACGGATGACTGTAACGGACAAGAAATAATACATAACGGTAACAGCTTATGGCCTTTTCACTTCATAAGACAGATAAGTGTCACCTTTCTGCCTCCCTCCTTCCCGCGAACGGCATTTTCCACAGCTTAGGTTTAATTTATGGTTCTATGAGCGGAGCTGGAATTGCATACGCCTCAGTGATCGTATCTGATCACTACATAGGCCTGGCTATTCCAGGAGCTCTGGCATCTCCTGATTAGTAGTTATATCAGCTGGTTTAATTAAGAGGTGACTTAACTCCTCGCCTCTGTTTCTGGTGGCCCTTCGTTACCTGAACTTCAGTTATTTTCAAAAATTTGCAAAATATCCAGCACCATCATTTAGTCACATATACTGTATGTCGTGATGTGACCCTGTTTTGTGGTATGATTTTTTTTTATGTGCTGACAGCGTGCTGCATCATCATTGCGGATCCATCCATCCATCCTTCCATCTTGCCTTGGTGGCCAGCGAGCAGAGCGGGCCAGCCCATTGTTTCCAATACGTAACACTTGATTAAGGGCTCGAGCAGTGGTTCATAAACAAATAGTTCAGCTTCAGATATAAATAAACACTTTCAATGTGCGCAGATCGATTAATGCACGTGCGGAGTGTGAGGAGAGTTCTTAAGTGAGACAAGTTGGGCATTTTATTATCATTTTGTCCAGATGCAATTTCTGATCAATAATCCGTTTGTGCAGCAGTTTCCCGCATCGCCTTTCTTTTTATAGTGTTCTAACACACTTCAAACTAATTTTGCAAGCTGAAGTGGATGAAGCTGACCTTGACGGTCAAAGCCTCTAGGTCTTCTGCAGCTCCTCAGAGAGTTCAGCATGTTCTGCAGAAGGGTGGAGCTTCCATAACCTCCAAAAACGTTCCCAGTGATCTTCAGACAGTACTAACAAACAATCATTTTCATACTACAAACATCGTCTTGCCACTCATGCCAGTGTGTACATTTGATTTTAAAAGGCTCAACAGCCAAGTAACACAGTGGTTTGCATGACAGGATATATTTTGAGGATAAATGACTATACTGAAATCTAGGCGATCTTCTGCTACCTTCACAAGTACACCAAAATGTACTGGGGACTCCCACAGTCAGGCAATTGCCAGACACCCCATGAAATTTATTTCTGGCTGTGGGCCTGCTATAGAAAGCCCTGATGTACATTTTTAATAAATTAATGGCAAATTTCCAAAACTCACTCAGTCCACTTTCTGTTGTTTTTGAGAAGAGACCATCAAAGATCTGAAGTCAGGCTTCCTCACCATACATTACTGTATCGGAAACCAAAACTAACTTTAACGTTAGTTAAATTTCCAAAACTCACTAAGTCCACAGCATTTTTCCCAAAAGATGTATTCTGTGGAGTAAATGCACAATGGAAATTTGCTCTTCAGTTACTACCTGATCACAGGTGCCTGGAGGGGGCTGTCTTATGACTACACCTCCCCCTAAAACAGCCACACCCTCATCTCACATGAGGAAATAGATCTTACGGTCAATTAATTTAATTTTAGATCAATGAAACATAACATAGGATGGTATATAAGATAAAATGTCTCAACAGCGTCAGAAGTCGACAAAAGGAAACACCAGGAAAGGCATGACGACGTCTAGAAATCGCTGTAATATGATTTTTTCTCAGTTAGAAAAAAAAACACTAGAAAACAAAAAAGAGGAAATCCAAAACTCCCTAGGTGGTTTCTAAAGAAAAAAAGTCCTCTGGGGTCCAAGGCCAATTGACTGCCCAGTGCCTCTGGGCAAGCTAACCTTAAACTATTAGGAAGAGTGTGTCTGAGTTGTTGTACGAGGAAAATTAAGAGTACCCAAAGGAGAATGTTCCTGCCCAGAGCAGGATTTTTATTATTTCTCACGAGATAAATGGAATATCTCATTCGTAACTCACAAAACAAACAAAAAAAATGACAAACTCAAGTCACATAAATCAAGAAATATATATAATAAAATATAACAATATATGATAAGTAAGTATTCTAGTATATCCTAAAATATTTGGACTAGAGTTAAAATGCGAAGCCTCTGAGGCCAAACAGAATAATTTTTTCGACCCAATTAAATGTCTTGCAAGAAGGGAAATTTGAGTCAGAGGAAGTATTCAATCTAAATGTTATAGCTCCTCATGCAATGATAACTTTACATAACTTTGTTTGTTCATTTAAAGCATACCTGCTATCTGCCTGCATGCTGGATATTTCCGTAATGACACTAGCAAGGCTACATACCTGTGAGGGCGGCATTCCAGAGCTTTTGTTCTTTATGTTATCTGTGAATGTAAGGTCGCAGATGTCCTTTATCATTTTAAGAATTATTTTTCATTTTTTTAACATAAAGTATGCTTTAAAGCTTTGTCCAAAACTAGAGCTGTTTTTGCAGCTCTGGCAATACATATATTTTAACCCAGATCTTTATTTGATGTGACAGGTCAGCAGTCACAGGGACGTCAATGCCACAGAGAACCTAGAACGTGTGCTTACAGGAGAAAGGTCAAAGGTCATTGACACCTGCAATGTTAAACGTTCGATAATCAGCTGAAATAACATCTTCTGTATCGAACAAAAAATAAAACTGCCAAGATAAACACTGGGTTCCTACACTTTCCACTCACCCACTTGCTCGAGGGAACCACCATGGTCCCATTTATGTGCACCGCTCCAGAAATCTGCAAGAACAGACTTCGAGCAATACTCAAAGACGAAAACATCTGGGTTAGCATGAGTAAAAGACATCATAGAAGCCTTGTGATTTATTTGAGTGAATTGGTAGTGGAGGTGGCAGGGAATAAAGATAATTTTATATAACGAAAAAGGGAAATATCCATCCAAATATATATTTACTGTATCCATTTCTGTTGATATTTCCAAATAAAAAAGCAAAGAGAGAAAGATAAAAAGAGACTTTGAAAGACACAGAAGTGCACATCCAAAGATGGGTACCTGCCCACATGGCCAATATGCCTCTGAGACTTTCATCACCTTCCCAGTGTCATTTATAATCAGTAATGTCTTTTCTTCCCATTGTGTCTGTCTCTAGTCTCACCCTCAGAAAAGGCATTTTCCATGAGCTGAATTCCATGATGGATATGAAAGAGACAGTGTTTACAACTGTTGCTTTGTTTTGAAACAATAAAAAGGCACGCTACTGACTTTTTTTCAGGTAATTACACTGTTATAGAATTGTACGCTATGGCTAAACCCAAAAGGGACTCTTTTCACATGTAATGCAAAGTAAGAGATACATTGTCATTCACCGAATGCAATTAAAATAACAACCGGAGCAAGTGTGTCACTTTTAGGGCATCGAAAGTGTATGACTGTCGTCAACGCACATGTGACGCTTTTGGAGGTTTCAATTCCTGAAGCATCACAAATGCATATCTTGCTTCATGTGATTCCAAAATAACATCTCAGG
Source organism: Petrocephalus schoutedeni (assembly GCA_026780765.1). Classification (NCBI taxonomy): domain Eukaryota; kingdom Metazoa; phylum Chordata; class Actinopteri; order Osteoglossiformes; family Mormyridae; genus Petrocephalus; species Petrocephalus schoutedeni. The sequence goes on from JAODKL010000044.1 coordinate 6,865,249, forward strand.
TATCACTGGACACTACTTATTTCTTTTTCAGCATGTGTAGGGTTTACAATGTTTTAACACCATCCTCAGCCAAATCTGATAAGCACAGATGCCAAGCATCTAAGCTTTGGTACGCAAGTACGTGGCGCTCTGTTAACAAGTCACTGCAGTTTCTGGGCTGGACACCGTTGATGTTGAATCCCACTCACCGCCATGTGGGGAGAGCTGTTGCCGAAGGTAACCACATGTCTGGTGATCGCTCAGATACCCCAACACATGTTCCTTGGCATCTCATTCAAATTTGTCCAAAGATATATGAGAGATTTGGAGCCCTTCCTCTTCACATGTCTGAATCATGTTACCTCTGGCTGAAGGCCAGCGAGCTGATATAATAACTGTATGTTTGTTTAGCTCTTTGATTGGTCTGTGTGCTGCCCACTTTAGCCTGTCTACCTTCACGGCGGGTGCATTTGTCAAGGACGCCTATGATATTGTCCTGGGCTTAAGCCAAGTACGTGTCTGTTTCGTATACAGTACTGCACAAGAGTCTGAGGCGGTCAAAGAAAATGACATTTGACTGATCTTTTTGTCCGTGTAAAACTATGATATTATGTCTGTCAAAGTGTGCCAGCTTAGCCATTTTAAACGTCCCGCCAGCATTCAGGATACACAAGTGTTTGCTGACTCACACCGTGTTTGGCTAATTAATATCTAATCAAGTTACTTCAATAATTAATAATTCAATAATTAATAATAATTAATGCAACAAATACATGGTATGTCCCTGAAAAGAGGTTTGGGAACCAAAGTGGGATTCATCAAGCCATCCAATTAGACATCTGTTCATTCGTATATATAGCTAAAGTTTTTTTTTTTGCTGAGAAAATATACACTTCCTACCTACATGAATAGTCTTAAAAAGTTTTCCTTGACTTTTTTCACAATACTATATATACAGTAAAATCATAGCCACATATCAAAATTGTACAATTACCCCACTTTAAAAAATAATACTGAATCATTTAACAAAAAGGACACTCCTTTTCAGTGCCAGATACACTGCACATTGCATTGAGAAAACAATATAAATATTGCTGAAAATATGGGGGTTTTGCAACAAGACACAAATAAATCCACCCATGACCAATCCTGCCCCTCACCGATACCACATACATGATGTTAATTTGGGGGGAATAAAGTGAGAAACTCAATGCACAATACAGCATGCAGCTACCAAATTTAACACAGAAACAGCTGCTTTTAACGCGTATAAATACCACTTGACTGCAAGCTTATTGCTGTTTGTTTTATGCAAAGGGAAGAGAACTACATGTTAAATAGGTACTGTGGGAGCTGCAGGGAATCTCCGCAGATACCTTTAGCATACCTGTTACCCCCCCACATACACACACACACACACACGCATCATTTGCATGGTGCCTGCATGCTGGCGGGGCGGGCAGCTGCGCGCTCCTTCCGCCGGGAGGGGGGAGCCTCCTCGCGCTCGTCCCTGACCCTGGCTGCGCGGCCGCTAATTGGCCTCCCGAGCTGGCGGCCGGCCGGGGTGAAGGTGTTATCCTTGATGCATCAGCACTGTGCCCGGCCGTTCGCGTCTCTTCAAATGCATTCTGCGCATATCCAGTATCCCATTAAAGCGCCGCTCGCGAAAACCACCCACAGACAGATCCAGTCCGCGTGGAGATCCTCTTCTAAGAGATTCCATCGAACCAGTAATTAATGTTTGACTGGAAATGACCCATGGTACCAAAGGCCTTTATGTCTATGTTTAATGCATGTGTGTATTTCAGTGCCGTGCAATTATGATGAATTACGGGTAGGATTTGTTCCGTTAATGTGAAAATATTAGCTCATTTACCCAGAGCCTGAACACTGCAGAGATACGACTCGCAATGCAAGCAATATCAATATCAATTTCTTCAAAATATATCATCTAATTATATCAGAGAATATAGACATTCAAATAATTTTCACGTTCATTGCAAAAGCCTGCTTTTGATCGCGTTTCACATAAACAGAAAGTAAACTCATTATTCAATTAACTTTATTAAATGCACACATGCAACGCCACAAGCTGCATACGTATTTTACAAATGATAAAATCAAATTCTATTTTAATACACTGAATTGCAAAAGGCAGGAATATTTAAAAATAAAACAACTAACTTATTAACTTAACTAACTTATTGACTATTTGCTTTTCACGAAGGTAATGTAGCAATAATAATTACTAATCAGCATGAGTCATTTTTCCCCCTTATTTCTTAGTATATATTATGAAGGATATTGAGACATTTTGACTTTAAGTATTCTACACAGAAATTCTGGCAGGGATCCCGCACGAAGGCTACCGGCAATGCGATTTCGCAAATGAATTGCCCGGTCTCCGGACAAACGATACCAGCAGCTTCATTAATCAGAACAGTGCTCCGTTTGGCGCTGCGTACGTATCTTACACTGAGAGCCAGAGAGACCGCAACCGCGCAACGAGAAAGCGTCTACTTCAGAAAAGAACGAATAATATTCAGTTTCTACTGTACAGCAACACCTGAAATTATGACAGCCAGCAACAAACTCTTTTGTCGTAGAAATACAATTCACCAACTTAGCAGTTTAAGTCAAATTAAACATCTTTTTAAAAATTTCAGACCTTATTCCCCAAAATGGATGGCGGTGGACCAGGAATGCCTCTGCATGCTAAGAAGTAAGAGGTTTTGACTAAGAGGCTTCTTTTCTGATGCCAAGCCTTACTTTTGATGATCTGGGCTTTTTTCTACACTTTAATATACATAGAACATTTTTATAAGTCTGTGTGGGATACCTTGTTATATTTTAGACATAATATAATACTGGGGCATTTTACATTTTCCGCAAAAATTTAGATGACAATAAAATATTAGACACCTCACTACACACACCTACTAAAAAATTAAAAACAAATATTTCATTGAATGTTTCGGTTACTCCGAGCCTGAACCTTATACCTTTTTCAGTTGTTAGCTATTCAAAATTCAAAGTGGAAGCATACAACACCTAATTAAAATATTAAATACATCCATCCGTTTGTCCATCCATTCATCCATCCATCCATCTTCTGACCACTTATCCTATCCCAGGCACAAGGCACTAATCATCAGGAAGACTGTCTATACAAGTTTTGCCCTTTCCTTGAGTTTTACAGCACAAACGTGCACTTTACTTTTCCCACACTCTTTACAGTCCCTAAACTCTGTCAAATGAAGTCCGCTGTTGGGCTGCAATGTGTCGTGCTTGCATAGCCATACCGAAATTGACTCCCCCTGAGTCAGTCTGACTGAGAGACTCCGTCACTCTGAGTGTGTTCGAACCAATAGGATCTTATCGTCAGCAGTAGACTGCCATCGAGTGACGCTCGGCTGTAACTACACTTTGGCAGAAGCGCTGCGTAATGTAATAGATTTAGCAGATTTTTTTTCAATGTGAGACTTACTAAAGAATTTCTGTATTTCAGATTATATAAATAAAACTAAATGCGTCCAAACTGAAACAACTGGCTGGCAACTGGTAAAGGAAACTCATATAGCAATATTATAATTTTTTAGCATTCTTGCAATATTCTATCCACAGAATATAGACACACTACACACATTTAATCAAATTAAATAGAGAATCCATCACTGGGTGTTCATTAGCTAAGCATACCCCATTCCCTTCTGTTAAATCCATTGTGCAGCCCGGAATGGCCAATCAGATCCATCAATCATGAATATTGGGGTGGGCTCAATGTTTTGGAACCAATGAGACGGCTCTCCTGTGCGGTTAGGGGCTGAAGTGACAGCTACTGGCATTGACATTTCATAAAATATCATGCTTGATAAGTCATTTCCAGGGCCGCCGTAAAGGGGGCACATTAGGATGAGTCCAAGGGCCCCCGAGTCACTGGGGCCCTAAAGAATGTGGAACATAAGTGGATTGGTCTGGGTTGGAGGCCCAATATGATATGCTTTCGTGGGGCGCAAAATCTCCTGCAGCACCCCTGTTCATTCCAAACCGTACCAGAGTGATTATGTAATGAACATGCAAATTGACATCATTTAAGCTAAAATTAAAATGCAATTTCCTCTTAAAATCCTGCAATTTTCTTATTGCTGCTCAGTTGGCTTTGGTTTCGGTGGAGAAATAGCTCGAGGCAAAGACGATATACAGCTTTGCACCATTTAACCAGTTCCCATCCAAAGTATCGTCCCGAGTCACACCTCCTATCCCCGCATGGCCGCAAAATCCCAAGAGAACTGAGCCCTCTGCTCCATTAAAGCCGCTAGACAGTCCGGCCAAATCAATTTACAGATTGAATAGTGCAGTGTTTCTCAGCCTGGTCCTGGGGGACCCACAGACAGGCTACGTTTTTGCTCCCTCCCAGCTCCCTGCCAGACTGTCCACATTTTTGCTACTAGGGAACTGGGAGGGAGCAAAAACATGGACTGCCTGCAGGTCCCCGAGGACCGGGCTGGAAAGAACTGGAATAGTGTGTGGCAGGGTGGAGTAGGAGTTTCGTGACTCAGCCCTGTTGGGATGAAGGAGACAGAGGGTCAAAAGCAGCATTACTACGTGGACATCTTCCTGGTTTCCATGGAGATAACTCACACCCACTGTGCTTTCGACCCACTTCCTGGTTCACAGATGCTGCGGGTTACAGTATATGCATTTCACCAGAGATTCAGACATATTTGACACCAATAGGTGGCAGCAATAACCCTAAGCTACCCACAGTCCTCCTCAAAGCTTTGCGTTTTAGTAGTGAAGTAATGTGTAATCTGAAATAATTTGAAATATTGTGCATTAACTTTTATTGGATCAAATCACCTTATACTTCTCTGTAAGTTTATTGCCATGGTTATTATATACAATTTTAACTCCTGATTATTGTTTCCATAATTTCAAAGTCTATCCCGTGTTCTACCATGTTGTTAGTATTGTTAATTTTAATGCAGTCGTTTTAGTTGCTTGACTGTGTCTAATTATCTTCCTGTTATCCATTCTATATAACTTTATGGAGACCTTTTCCCCACGGTTCGCTTTGCTTGATATTGAAAGTTTTAATAGCCATTTTTAATTGTTTATTCTTCATTGTTTATTTGAATTGGTTTTTCTATAACCTTTATGACGCAAGCCGTGCAGGTTAAGAGCATTACCCATTTTCATGTTATCCTTAAACACCAAGCAGAGGCATCTGTTTTATGACTTAACTGATATTTTATTTTTTATTAATGTATACTTACTGTATATCTACTTAGAACTGATAGAGAGTAGTATTTGTAGTAAGAATGTAGTAATAATTTTGGAATAACTTTTGTGGTAATAATTTGACTTGAAATATTTTGATCAAAAATACTTGTTCAATATGTTAAAGATTGATAGGAAACATCCACACGGTGAGCAACACGTGCAATGCTTCTCCTCCACCTCTTGAGGGCGATGTTGACCCCTAAAGTGACTTTTGTAGCATTAAACCTATTCATCTGATTTTTGCGCGGCGTGGTAATTATTCTGATGAGCGGTTACTAATGTAGCATACTTTTATTCTGTCCAATATAATATTCTTATAAAATAAGGCATATATCTAAGCTGTTAAACGTGGTGTAAGAACATTCATCGTTTTTGCATGGCTGAAAATATCAAGTGCTTCTAATTAGCTTTAACATTTAACATTTAGCATGCCAAGTGGATTGTGCATATGAAATATATGCCTAACAGTCCGGTCTTATTAAGTTCAAACGAACCTTAACAAAATGAAATAATTAGATCAATTATTATTAGTCTCTTTACACTTTATATTTTATATGTGCGTAAATGAAGGTCTTAAAATAATGCACACTATCCAGTAGACCTATTTAGGCAGTTTTCCAGCAGTTTTAATAGGTAGTCCCATCCCAGCGGTCGTTTTAATCTGCACCATCCGAAGTAGCTCTTATTTGCTATTCATTGCGCTGCATGGCGGGTATTGCCTTAATGGTACTTGCGGTGCTGCGTACGTAGCTTGTGACCAGGGCGATATGCTTCTAAGCTTGTGCTCTTTATGTTATCTGTGACTTCAAAAGGACCTTGCAAAATGAAAAAGTTCCACACTCTTTAATTAAAGGCTGTCTGCATGTGCAAACGAGCGGCCAGAAATTCTGCATTAACTCTTACGCATTGGGCTTTACAAATACCTTACAATACAATGCATACAATTATATTAATAGATGAGACACTGCAAACGGCCCTTACGCTCCCGAAGAATTGTTTTTCATTTCTTTAACAAGAAGTATGCTTTAATGCTTAGAGCCGTCAGATGCTATCGCGTTCGTTTGTCTTTTCCCACATAAATATCTGAAGAACTCTTGATCAGAACGGCAAGTTAAATGTTAAGATAATATAACGAGATTGTCAGAAGTAGGTACTCTTTGGTATTTGAGCTTGTTATGTTATAATGACCAGGAGACAGGAATCTGAACATCACGTACAGAAAAAAAATTAAGTAGACGCCCTCGTGCATGTCATTGCTAGTAAACTACAAGCCTCGGTCTAATTGTTCATTGTATTTCCTTTGGTTTGATTTCCATATAATGTTTCTTCTACGCGTGCATGCAATGGAATGATTGAGACAGACTTGTTGTTTTTGTTGTGATCTTAATAATATTAATATGAGCATATTAAGGCTATCGTATATATTGGAATGTGTGTATTTTGAATCAGCCTGAAATGTAATATAAAGTGTTAATGATTTTCATATAGTTCCAAATACTAAGTACATTCACTGGCTCTGTATAAAATGTTGATAATTATAAAAATTTGTTGTTAAATTTGAAAGCACATTCAGAATTTGCTGTCAGATTACAGGGCATTTTCCCTCTGTTTCAAGACAAGAAAAAGATTCAGAGGAATGCTCCAGATGAGTATATGAGGCCATTTTTTTTCTTGAAATTTTGAGAGAGACCATTCTAAGAAAGCCTATTTGGGTCAACTAGAACCTACAGATACACAGCGCAATACGGTACTTTGGGTATTAGAAAAATAAAAGTTAAGAAAAGAAGAAGAAAACCCCACAGAGACACGTAAAGACGTCTTTGATAATTCTAGGCATGAGACTGAATAGGAAAGGGGGCTAGCCCCGAAATATTGGCATCTTAGTTTTCATGAAAAGGGGAATTTTAATGAGCTTGCTGTCATTTCGTATCTTGGAGGTCCTGGACAACACTTCATGTGATTTTAAATAGCTTCAGCGAGGCATTATCATGCAAAAGAGTCTTCCCCCCACAAAGAGCATACATATCTCATACAAAAGCTTTCTTCACCGCCACACAACACATGCAGTGTTTTCACCTCTCAATGGGAATACAGTCATTTTCCCCTGCGTTCACCACACAGCTGCCCATTATGCCGTGGCTGTCCAGCGATAAAGTGCACAATGAGGAAATTCAGACGTCGTGCGCCCGTCTGGAACACAGCGCTCTCTTCAGCGCTTTGCACGGCGTAACCTTTCGGTGGGCCGGGGAGGGGTGCCGCCGGGCGCAGGGCGACACACCTTGCTGTTCGCTCGCACGTGTTCTGAGCGTGGGTTTTGCGAACTCTCCCACTACATCGAATATCTCGTTAATCCACGTTTGGGACGCTTTTTGCCCAATGCCTTCAGTGCAGTTAGGCGCATAAAGTCTTTAATTCCAACATGAAGTGTTGTTACAGGCGGCAGCCATACTGTAGGCTCGGTCCGCCTCTGCTTCCCAAGGTTTCTTCTCGTGAGCCGCTCAAAACATGCTAACATTGCAAAGTCGTGCTGCAAAATCAGACTGGAATCAACCCTTGTGTCAGCTACTAAGGAACATGACAGAAGCGAATATAGGAAGTAATCAGTATTACATTTTCAACTGTTAGGGTTCTTTCTGAAATTGAAAAAATACAAAATGAATTGAAATATGGGACTAGGAAGACTAAAGAATGGAACAAAAAGGATTTATGATAACAGAATTAAATACTCCATCTTTCAAAGAAGTGTGCCCTAAAAATCACAATAAAGCATCTGATTCATCCTTAAGACAAATGTTTTATATAAAATAAGAATGTCGAAGTAAAATAAAAGCCCAACAAAAACAGACCATGCTATGTTTCTTGTGTCTCTCAAGTATCCACCCATCTTCCAAGAACTTATCAAGTACATGGCCATAGGGCATTTTAAATACTTCTTTATACATTTGCATTATATTGCATTTATGCTGCCTTGTTTAGAAGGCGGGTTTCAGTGGAATTGGTCACTATGGAATATGCCAAGTTCTAATTTTTACCACACGTTTTCTTTCATCGACACAGCTCTTTAAGTGCTACTACAGATTTATCCCTTTTTTACAGAAAAGCAATAAAATAAGGTCGTCGCAAAGTCCCACACAATGCTCGCTTTATAACTCGTACTTTTGTACATACTAAGGCCAATGTTTACATGGAGCAGCAACTCCAGAACTGACCAGGTTCAGCCTCCACAAGAGGCAACAATTTAACGGCGAGTATTTTCGAGTTTGTAGAAACCTCAGACGCTGTGGTTTAACGGGGTTCAAGTGAGGCGAGGTGGCCGTGCGCCAGGCTTCCTCCTCACAGACGCCGCTAGGTCCTGCGTGAGCTCCTCATCTGCACATGGCTTCCCCAGTGTGTGCCATCCCCATATTGGAACCAGGCTCTGCGCTGCAGCTACGAATTAAACATTTAAGTTATGGTTCTGTTACGCCGAGAGACGTCCTGTAGCCAACTGTCTCCCGGAAAGCCATGACCTGGCTGAGTCACTGGAACCAAGACGAAGGAACAATGTTCAAAAACTGCGGAATATTTATGCGCTATTTACATGAAATATTTTCTAATCCTTCGAACACAGGGATGTTTCCATTTCGACTTTCGCTCTGTTTTGTTTGGTTGTGAATGCAATTCAAAGAGCACCGGCAGAGAAGTGGATAAATTAAACAATAATTAAAACATCTTTGGGATGCAAGCTTTACAGCGAGTAATAGCACCTGTGAGCTGCAGCATTTCGTCATCTTACTCCGGAACGGAGCACAAAGCAGATAATAAGGCTTTGATGCAGCACATGTGGGATTCATCAGTATTGGCAGTTGGTCTAATTCAGAGCAGGGTTGCTACTTAGATGTTTATGATATTTTTACACTTTATAATTTATGTAGAAATATTTACTGAAGCACATTCATGGATCAACAACAAGGCACTTCCGGGCCCCACACCCCCTCGCCTGGCCTCGCCTGGCAGGCTTTTGGCTGTGTATTCCAAACCACCAGTCGTTACATTCTGAAATGTGGGAAGAACAGAAACACAGAGAGAGCAATCCCCCTGTTAGATGTAAATAGCTGCAATTCCAACTGATTCAAATCAAATATCCCTAAAACGTCGGTATTCAGTATCTATTGCAGGCAGACTCTCAGAGCATGCAAAGGATATTGGTGTAGGCACGGACATGACTTTTTTGTGGATGTTGGATCCTGACTGACATACCCCCGACCATGCATCAAAACAGTCAACATTAAAATCACCCTGCATCTCACATCCCACTGAACCTATTTCTGTGGGCAAATGAACGCCCTAATAATTATCATGGAAAGGGTTATGCATTGATTTGGCCTTACCTATGTCAGAACTGATATTCGAATGCCTCGTTATCTCAGAGCAGCGTAAAGTTCGGGTATTGAATTCCAAAAAGCCAATAAGGTGCGGCTAAGGGATGAAATTCTACTTAATTTAATATAATATATTGGCAGCATAAAAGAGATTAGCTAAATTAGTTTGATCGGGGATGGTGGAAGGAGGCAACAGGGTGGGAAACTGCTGAAACCGTACAGTACCTCCATCTGTATCTCTCGCCGTCTCACACAGACACACGCGCACACTATTGCCCGGCCGCCTGGGTATTTTGGCTCTTCCTTCTTCGTAGTCGGCTCGCCCTCTTTGAGTTCGGCAGCAGCGCCCGGATCGGTCTCGTCGGCCGAGCCGAGGAGTGCAAAGGAGCTCGGCACCAGACCGCATGCTCCGTTCCAAGCACCTGCACCACAAAAACTGTGCCTTAACTTAGCAGGAAGAAGGAAAACAATGCTAAATAATTTAACGCTGGGTGAATGCATTTCGGACTGAAAGCTTCTAAGTGAAGGGCCTGTGGTACTCGCTCAGAATTTTTAGGTGGCTCTGTTACTTCGCTGAACCAGACATCGCGTCTCTTAGCTTATTTTAAGCTGCCATTTTAGATCACGTCTCATGCTGCCCAGAACTCGCAGGCTAAATGTGTTTTATGTTTCAGATATATTGTGTAAAATCACATAAGATTCCAGTAATATTCTTGAAACCATCATTAAAATACTTGCGGTTCTCCAAAATAATAATGCACAAAGGTCATTGATGATACTATTTTCCTGAATTCGTAAAAGCGTCCTAATTAAACCAATCGCAATTCTCAGATGCATTTCCTTGATGTTTGTTGCGAGTTAATGCATAATGCAAGGCTCTCCCTTCTGTGATGAGTCCCCTACACTCCTTGCTTGGAATGCAAGAACAAATCTGAGGAAGAATCAAATTCTTGCACGGGAAACAAAGAGAAATTCGAATGGCCCTGCAGTTTTCGATGGACGAGACGCAAAGTCAGCCGGCACGCAGGCGGCATGAAGAGAACAGCTTATAACCTTAAAGGCTGCTGATTCAAAGGCCTAGAGTTAGTCTGTGGTTGAGCCTTTCTCTGAGGGAGACACTCAACCTGAATTGTATCATTGAAATACCCAGCTGTATAAAGGACTAATGTTTGCAATCCACTTCGGATAAAGGCATTGGCTATGAACGGAATAAAACAAACACATACATTGTTCACTACACATACAACACAGCAGCCCCAAAACTAAAAACTGTCATCAGATTTACTCTTTTTTCCCTTTGTAGGAGAGCAATAACCATTAACGGTATAAGGCTAAATTCAGGAACTTTAAAAATAAAATAAAAAAATGTGTGAAATAAAAATATAGCTGGCCTTTGATTAATAACCCTGGAGGACATATAAAACAAGAAATATTTAGGGAACATTTTCAAAGTGCAAAATTTCAACACAGTAAATCAAATCTATAATTCTCTGCTCCGCCACCCAATACCCACTGTGTCTGCCAGTGTAAACATAGCTACTAAAGGACTTCTACAGCAGCACAAACTGTAAATTTGTGCTTTGTTCCAAGTTGCCAGATTACCATTTTTCATTTTACCGACAACACATGTGCTTACTGACTTGGGAGCAAAATATATATATAAAAGGCTTCTTGCCTAGTTTAAGTTGTATTCTGAATATTTATTGACATTATTTAACATCTCCAGGGTAAATTTTTTTGCCAAAATAAATCCCACCAGTGTTTCATATCCTTGGTATGTTCCATGTTTGGTTCTCAGCTGAATTTCCTTATTTGTTCCTAATTTAAAAGTACCTGCCATGTGATTGACAGTATAAGAGGCAGAGGAATTGGGTCTTCTCTGACCTGAATTGCACCAGACTGATCAGTCGTCGTAAACAACTTGCATAGGAGACACACTTACACACGTGCGCTCAGACACCAGCTTGCTTTCATGACTTAAGTCTGTCCTACACCAGGAGCAAGTTCTGCGTCTCTCTGGAACACAAAGTATTCTATTTATGCTGTCGTTGAAATATTGTGCTGCTACCTGCCACATCATTAATGGCTATATAAAGCCTCAGCAGCCAGGGGATTGAGGGGATTGATCACTGATCCCATTCAAATTCCAATATCTTAAAGCCACAAATACTCATTGTAATGAATGTAAATAGT
>JAODKL010000044.1:6884559-6905262 GCA_026780765.1 Petrocephalus schoutedeni
ATTATAAACCCCATCACCTCACTGCAGGTATGGATGTGAGCTATGTGACACCTGATCCATCTTCCTGGGCCATCTTCCTGGCATGTTAGGAAGGATAGAGAACCCCTTTCCATGAAAGGACATGTATCGTACAAACAGAATTATTTGTTCAAGATTAGTAAAGGGAAACTGTGAGAATAATGAGCATGCAGGTAAAAATTTACAATCGTTACTTTTCCAACTTCAGACTTTTTTATGCAAAAATATGGTTTTGCATACTGCCCCTTTTGAAGAAACAACATGAAGCCAATTGTTTCCTGTAGTCCTTGGAAGAAAAATTGTTTTCTTTAAATTTGATAATCGATTGCTTCATCAGGCCAGATGAGTACAAAATAATATGCAAAATACATACACAAAAAACAGCAATAACTAGAGTAATAATAGTTTTGATGCATCTTCTTACATTTTTATTGGTATACAATTTTGCGAATACACACATTTATATGGTATATGGAAATACTCAAGTTTCTAATCAAAAAATAGTGTGACATTTTCAAATTTCTTGAAGGTTCTAGTTCTGGATTGCTCACAGAGAGTATAAAATGTGTTCCTGTCTGTTTAACGTCTATCCGATTCATTTCACACCTAGACCATTGACTAAGTAAGTGTGGTAAAGCTTACACTGGTTTGTGCCTTGAAGTTAAAAGACATTCATACCAGTAGAAGAAAAATCACGCTGTGCTTCCACCAGTAAAAATGAAAAATCAGACATCAACATTTTTATCTCAGAATTGGCTAATGTTTTCTGAGTTATTTTGCTGTCTTTTTTTTCCTGGTACAAGGATTAAGAGTGAAACGACGTGGTGCACCAACAGCTTGGTTTGGCAAATACTGCAGCTGATTTCGCCAGGTGTGAAACCCGTCAGCGAATAGTGTCATGAAACATCAGCTTGGTGTATCCCTATGAAACCAGCGGATGTGTTAATTCTTGCCTCATAAACAGGACATAAAAAAAAAAAATTACGACAAAAAATGGCATTGCGAGATGTCTGGTAAATATTAAAAATCAGTTAAAGCATGTTAGAATAGCCTCACAAATAGGACAGATGTTCAAGAAAAGAAACTAAAATAACTAAAAATAGCACTGTATAATGTTTGGTAAATATTAAAAATGAGATGAAGCATGTTAGAATAGCTATTTTTATTACTGTTTGATTATCATTGTTGTTATTGTCATTTATGGAGTGACTCATTATAAACATTGTCATTTACAGGATGTCGGAGTGTTTCATTTCAGCCTGTCAAGACGGGAATGAAAAAGGAAGGGCGTATATTTGCTAAGGCGTCACAGCGTCTCTCTGCCACCAGACTGCTAACTAGTAACCCAATAAACATGTATAAACATGCCGCAAAATGCCTTCGGCGTGTCTTTGTCCATTTTTCCAGGAGACGTTTAAACGCAGGTTGGCTGCCCGACTGTCACGAGGGGGGTTAGGGGATGTGTGGTGGCGGGTGCCGGAACTGCCAGGGTGGGGGGGGCGGGGTTTCCACGAGGCCTGGCCGACGGGGGCACTTGGTTATGACCTACGGCCTAGCGTAACCTGGCAGGGTGTCACAAAACGTATCAGCCAAGGAGATGCTGATTCCAACCGCAAAACAAAAACACTTCCATGACCCTTCAGGGCGTGTGCTGTAGCATTGGTAGGGCCGTGAAACAGGGGATTAGTGGCATCTCACTTTAAGGTAACTGAACATTTGGCATTGTATTTTGTAAATAGAACTTAACTGAAATGTAAACGTAAATCAATTAAGTAGAACCCATCAATCAATCCACTTAGCCTTTTCTTGATTACAGAGCCTTGGCATGATATTATAAATGTTTTTGTCAATATAAAATTCTCAATTTTATAAAAAGCTTATATAATTAACCCTACCTAAAGATCACATTGAAAGGTATTTATCGTCATAGGAGCACACGGACGGAGTATTTCCATAGATGACCTCACCAGCACTGCTGTCACAGAGAATATTGACATTACGTTTTGGTTAAGAATGCTCTTGACCTTGGAAGGACGAAACGCTTGCAGGCGCGTGCAGTTCCGCACTGGGAGGGCGTCCGAGCGGCCCACACGTAAGCAGACAAGCCCGGGCCGCGGTGCCCTCTTAGTAAACACGACTCGCTGGCTGTAGCTAGCTGGCGGTGCTCCAGGGGCCCGTCATAAATTAAGTCACCGTCTCCTCATGTCTGGGAGACCTGCTAAGGACGCTTTTCTGCAACACAAGCCAGAATAGACGCTGCTAGTCCAGGTTCAGGCCCGGAGTAAGATTCCCAGTCGTGAATTAATCTAGTTAAACATGAGGCTGAGCTGAAAAAAAGTAAGCCCCTCTAAGCAAAAGGAACGTAAAAATAGAGCAGAGATGTCGGTGACACATTATACGGTTGTAGAGATTCCCAAATCTCAGGCTGGTGGTGAATCCCTCTGGTACAGCAAACAATTGTTAATAGGCGCTCAAAAATATTTACAATCTCTGTGTTCTGACTCAGTCTTTAAAAAACAAGAGCTCTATACAGAGTGGGAATGTTATAAACATTCTTGGGAATGGGACAAATGTTTGAAGTAGAGGATTTGGGAATGTGTGTTCATCCTCAGTACTACAACAGGCATTCAGCAAAATAATATGAATCAACATTCACAGCCTTTCAACTAAGCAGATGTCATGTCATGAGTCTTGATTCTGTTTTTATTAAGTGGGTGTTTCCCACATCATACATAATTGTATATTTCATTTTTTTTACCCAAATACTAAGGTTGATACTACCAATAACAGAACAAAATATAAAATATATCACATTTTATACTTTAATATATATATATATATTTTTTTTTTTTCTTTAAACGTTCATATCTGATTAATAGTAGTTCATGCGTAAAGATTCTACCACCCCAAAATATAGAAAATATCTATCTTGATTATAAAACAACGCTGTTATTTAGGAGCGTGGGAAATGATGTAGTATATGTCTGTGTTGCAGGGCAGTGTCATTACCAAAGCATGCTTGGTTGAGCATGTAGGCCAGTACATAACAGTATGTAACCAACTCGAGGCATAAAGGGAGCCAGGAATTTTATCAGCAAGGGCCTGTCTGCCTTCGTCCGTAAGCTATAAAAGCCCCTCAAATGTCGATATTCAGGATAATGTACGGAATCGGGGCGGATTGGAAAATTAAGCATAGATGCTTGCGTGTTTATCTTTTTATCTTAAGGGGCATTTGCATTTCCTTTTAAGCCCAGGTTAAAAAAAATGGCATGGAATCTCAGCGCACACAGTCAGAGAATACGTAAAATTCATTTACATAATATCTGCATGATATTAACTTCCCTGTATAATTGCATAAGTGTTTGATGCCTTAGCGTAGGCCTTCGCGCGCAGCCCTATCTGGGTTAATCCTCAAACAAATGTGTTTTTTTTTTTTTTTTTTTTGGAAAAGTATATTTTATGAAACCTCGAATGATTTCACCCAAAGGGCTCCTCTCAAGGGACCTGTACTTCAGTTAAAGATAAGCGAGGTTTAAAAAAAAAAAAAAAAAAACATTAGAGCTGTAAGTGTCAAGGGGAGAGCTAATTGTAGCATGTCGGTGGAAGCGGTTTCACAAGTCCTAAATCAGGCTCACAGGTGGTCTAAAAGGCAACGTATGGAGGTCAGTCTTCAGGAAGGACCTTCACACACTTTGCTGTTAAGCAAAGGTGCCCCTAGACCATATATAGCGGGGTTTCAATCCCTCTATTTTATGTCTCAGTTGTTTACCTATTTGCCTGTATCTTTCTATACATTTGAGGCCCTCCCCGGAATCCCGGATTTCTTCAGTGGTCTGAACCGCTTATTAATAACAGTAATACAGCCGCCCCACTCACCAACCACCCCCCTCCCCGATCCATCCCTGAAAGTCCACAAACAAAACAGATGACTCAGTGGCTGCCGGCCTACCGCACCACCAACCCTACCTCAGTCAGCACTTAATTTTTCCCACAACCTATAATGTTCTTTCCGAGACGAATCAAAGCAAAACACGAAGTGACAGAGATGTGTTGATAAATCCTGTCTCTTTGGCTGGCGCCTCTATCTCCTTTATTTCTGTACCCTTACGGCAACGATGGTCACAAACCTAAAGCCGCCTGCCTTCCCTCTTCTCGACTTTCTGCAGGTGATTTCTGTCTTTGCATTATGGCAGTATCACTATCCTCAGTTTTAGAATAAAAAGGCCGATTTTAAACATCACATCAAGCTCACTGAAGTATTTTACATCAGGAAGCGTAATTATAATTTAAAATGTAATTATTTTTACTTTTATAACCCCTGTATAGGCAGTTTAGAGATTCAGTTCTTACTGCACATATAATGTACAGTTTATCTATTTATGCAATAAAAGTGTTGCAGCTTGATTGCAATCATGGTGTTATGGTATGTCATTTTTCTCGCCAATAATCAGTGCTCGCTGATGCCTCTCCAGTTTCCACACACTCTACAGTCTAATGTCGCTCCACAGTCATTCGGCTCTAACCAGAGGTTTCTCAGAATCAGCAGATATTTTTTTTTCTGTTGCTTTTGGTCGAGGAACACATATATCGCGTTATTTCACCACACTTGGCAGCAACGGCTGTGACTTTTAACGCCACGAGGTTTGAGCTCGCTGGGGTGCGGGGTGGTAGCGGCTATTTTTAATTTTTTTTTCCAGTACTTCGTACTTGAATGCAGGGCCATATAGGAACCAGGGGTGGGGGGTGTACCCACCAGTATTTAATTTGGATTCATTCACCCTCCCAATAAACAAATCTTTGTATTTAAATTATTCAGTTTTTGCCCCCCCCCTCCAATCTCAAACTGTCTTCTGTGCTGTTGTTTGTATGCCTTACTTCACAAGGTGACCCCTCCCATACCCACCGTTTGCATGTGAGTGGTGGCGTGGCCCAGACTATGCCATGGCCATGGCTGGGGTTCGAGGGGCAGGTGAGGCGGACACCATTCCCCCCCTCGGTTGCAGTTTCCCATAAGAGGTCACGGCCTCGCCTTCTCTGCTGCTGCCTCAACGTCTTTTCTGTGACCACATCCCCCCCAGCGACACCGCCGGCGAGCCGAAACAGCCGATAGCATTGCACGGGGGAAACCCTGAAGTCTCTCGGGTTCTCTGGGGAAGGAGTCTCCCCCAGATGTGAGCGGCAAAGCAGAAACAGATGTGGCGGACGACGGATGTGGCGTTGGGAATTGGGGGGGGTGCTCCCAAGTCGCTGCCATGTTTCACACCGTGCTCTGCTAACGTGACAGTCAATTCGACATGAGTCAGAACTGCTCCACGAGCCTTTCCGTGTGTGCCATCCTGAACAGCCTGCCGACTTCGTTAAATTAATTAAAACCCCATTATTATAATTACTCAGTACTTACCCTAAGGCTGTACTGTTATTTTCACACACCGTTTCCATGTCATTTTCATACGGGGATCTAAAATCAATGACATTTCTAACAATACAGAATTGGCACGAAGTGAAAATACTTAACTTTAACGACTTTTTTTTATTTTTTATTTTTTTTAATCTGGAGGCCTCCAAAATGGGCCCTCCAGAATAGTGCCTTGGGGCACAATTCTATGCAGGTAGAGGCACAATCAAGGGACCTTAGCTGGCCGCATAGTAGTTTATATATTAGCTCGGCTGAGCATGCCCCTGACCGCCCGCTCCTCGTGTTACATTAGCTACCTTGTTCCGCATGGCGAGATTGCGGCGCCGCAGTGCATCGCCACGCTCCCGGCTCATTCGGAGCCACCCTGCAGGCTTGCGCGGTATCTTATCATTTTGATTTGCAGCAGCTGCTCTCTCTTCGTCTATCTCCCATGCATGTACTGCGCATACGTAACAGCGCCGGCCGTACTGCGCTTACTCATTGCGTTCCTGCCTCATTTAACACGCCAGCCACTTGCGCTGACCCATAAGGCGGCTCCGAGGAAAAGCAGCCACCCCATCAATAGATTTAGACACATATACATGTATCATAACGAAGGTCCCGTTCCCAGTAGGGGTGCGGGGGAATATTCAAAGGACCCCCAGGTCTTAGTGTTGGAAGAAATACCTGTTTCATATTAGAAAGAGTCCGAGGGAGAACCTACCAATCAAAAGACTGTATTTTAATTTTCAGTTGCACATGCACACATGTCCATGTATTCCTACCTTTATGGAGACTCTCCATTTATTTCTATGGGCATAACTGTAATCCCAGCTTTGACACCCTTATCTCTTACCCAGCCCTAACCTTAACCATAAGTAACCAATCAAAATACAAGCCATTCGGCATTTTTAGTTTTTTGACAAAAAATTACAGATTTTTATAAAATTTAGCTTATCCTTGCGGGGGCTGAAAAAATATCCCCACAAGGTAAAAAGTTGCAGGTTTTTATGAGGTTTGTGGGGAAATTGGGTTCCCATAATATAATAATTACACACACACACACACATACAAACACAAAGGTCGACTCAATGCAGGGAAAAGGCAGCACATGAAAACATAATGTTGACACACACCGATTGGATGCAAACCTGCAGGCTCAGAGGTCTGAGACAACCATGACGCTATGACATTAATGACAACACTTATATTGGTTAGGCCTTTTTATACTCTTAAAAAGCTCAACAGAGTTGAATAGTAAGTAGAACAAAGACTGCACACCTGTAGACACAAGACATACACTATAGGGAGAGCTTATGTGACATATTATCAACATTCTAACACACCCATGTAAAGCGCCCTGGGACAACTCTGTTGTGAAGGGCACTATATAAAAATAAACTGAATTGAATTGAATTACACATCATAATGTTTCTGAATTCTAAATGTGATTAATTGCGCTTTCAATTTCCTTCCATATCCCATGTTCATTTGTGCCTTCTTCAGAACTGGGTTGGTCTCAGTTAAATCTCCGAATGAGCAAGATCAGCTAACCCGCGCATAACGGCAGGTTCCAGGTTCCATCCCGTGATGTCACTTCCTGCCACGCCGCTCAGCTCGCGCACTTTACGCAGCCAGCCTGGCAATAGCGTGGGCTGTTTAATGGGGCACGGCCGTACGCAATAGGCACCCTCCCTCTGACAGAGTCCTTTTTGATGGGGGGCTTTAAGCACATCCTCTAGATGCTATGAAATAAAACTACAAAGGAAACAGGACATTCCAGCCATACTGCTGAAGGCTCTATTGTCTTTGTGGCCTCAGGGGACTGGAGAGATATGTCACAAAGGTTTTGATCCTCCCAGTAACATACAGGAACCCTCATCGTGTCATCAGGATTGTCTCAGTTATTTCTTTGATCTGAGTACTCTTGTAAAATACAGTGTTGCAACACCAACTCTGAGTGGCCTGTTAGCCCAAACAGCCTGATCAACTAGTCAACAAGTGGTGCAACTGTAAACGAATACATACCTCGTGCAGATGGGGTCGAAAGGTTCACTTGCTGTCTGGCTGAGCTCTAGGATGGCTGAGACACGTGATCTAAGCC
Organism: Petrocephalus schoutedeni; assembly: GCA_026780765.1. NCBI lineage: Eukaryota > Metazoa > Chordata > Actinopteri > Osteoglossiformes > Mormyridae > Petrocephalus > Petrocephalus schoutedeni. The sequence continues at coordinate 6,892,077 of JAODKL010000044.1, forward strand.
GCGTCGAACCGCTGCTGGCGTCAGCCGTGGCGTTTCCAGCGTCCCCGAAACAGCCTGGCATTTTTCGCACACTACGGCGTCCAGAGTTTACAGAGGGTGGTGTGAGGGAAGCTAGCGACCAGAGGCTGCTCTGTGGGCAAAAACACCTTGCTAATGAGAGAGGTCAAAGGAGAGCGGCCAGACTCATTACAGCTAACAGGAAGGGCGCAGGTGCGAAAAATAACAGCTCAGTACAACAGCGCACTGCAGAATCACTTCTCTGAACACAGAACCTTGAAGCAGCTCTAAAGGCAAAAGTGAGCCCAACCAGGCACTAGCTTTGTGTATCTAATTAAATGGCCACTGAACATACATTAAATGCAGTGCTGTCTTGACAGGTGAGTATTTATACCGTATAACTGCGTATCTGTACTTCCCCTCTGACTGATACGCATTTCTTAGGTGGCTATAAAGTAGATCCAGTAATATACTGTTAAAAATCCTAAATTTGTTAAAGGTCAATAGATTATTGGGAGCTAAAATGTGCTGTTTCACAGGATATGGTTAATATAAAATGACTAGAAAAAAACTTCACTGCTGTACTGAAACTCAAATCTGGTTAATATTTTGGAATTATTTTATTTAAAATCTTTTGGCATATCTTTTCTGAAATGATGCACAAATGCTAAAAATCCCCCACAGTCACACCAGCACTCATACAGTTGACCATCATAGCCGAACTGTAACTGCAATTCCTGAATTCTTTTCTTTATTCTTATTAGCATTTTGTTATTATGCATGTCGCGGTTTAATAACTGATTGAAAATTAGGTTATGTGTTCCTAAGCAACGCCCCCTTCTATGTATGCAAAAAAGGGAGAGAAAAAAAAAAACTAGACAACAAATTAACCTAATAAGTTAAATTACCAGTCCAAAAACAGGAAAGGTGACCTGGGGGTACTTCCACTGGGAAAAGAGAATTAAATATAGAACGGACAATGGTAGCAAAGGGGATACAGTACAGTCAGATGTACAAATAGCTCCTCAGAATGAATTATTCAAAAGCGCTATGGTAACATTCCCACCGAGGTAGCTGTAGTTATGGCATCACGAAACATCCGGCGCTAACATTCCCCAACATTCCTCATTGGCAAATACCGCAGCTGCTTCGACGACAGCTCAGTACGCTAAACGTCAAAACACTGGGGGGAAAAAACATTAAGGAATGCGGTATTTGAGGCCGCTGCTTTAGCCAGGAGCGCGACACACCGCGAGCCTCTTGTATTGTGCTTGCCTGCGCACTTGACACGTTGTCGCACTCCCTGCAGAGGATGAGCGAGCAGGGAGTATATATCATTCACACGCCTAAATATAATAACAATGGTTAAGTAGTGTGTGGATGAGCTCACATAAACCTTGACCTTGCCTCGTTACATAATGACACAATAGCTTGTACGCGTCGCTAAAATCTCAATGTGAAATATCACAAATGGGATGTATTTGCGACCCACGTGAACTCAGTGATATTTGACAAAATCTCTTTGTGTCAAAAATTGATGAACGAATGAATGAATCCATTTGACCGAACTCTGCGCTTCCAAATTCGTCGTTGCTTGCTAATTTTGGGGGGGGGGTCCCGCGTTTTATTATGGAATTTGATGTTTGTAATCACAGCTTGGGGAGGTGTTAGAGAAAGACGCCGCCCGTGTGCATGCAGTGATATGCTGTCGGGGAGGACTCCCCGAGTGGCACATGCACAGCCGACTTTCTACCCCAAACCCCGCCCCCCTGCTGCTCTCTCCACCGAGGAGGAGCTTTCTGCAGCACACCTCTCTCGTGGGCTTGTGGGACTTCCAATCATGTCAGGTGAATCCCTCCCTGGCACCTGCGGCCCAACCGTGCACCTGGATTCTTGCCCTAGTATCTTTTAGCCTCTCTACCAAAATAAACGGCACATGCTACACGGTTTTTATTTTATTTTTTTGCGGCACCGAATATATTCCAATCCTATCCATCACCAGGATTCGAGGAAATATGGTCAGGCTGCCTCGGCGGTAAAGTCACACGCTAAGAGAATGATTCAGCGCCACATCGCTCCTTAAACAGATTTTACGAGGGGGTAATGTACAGTACATCATGGGCATTGTGGAACTGCGGAGACCGTCACCCGTGTCCGATTTGTACAGGTGGTAATGTTCGTTGGCAGATCTTTTTTTAGCACCCCCAGTAAATGTCTATGTACAGCAAGTGTACATCGATATCCTGGGTTAGCTATTGCCCACCCCCCCCAATCTCACTCAGACGTGTTGAAGTGACAAAGTGCTGTCAGAGCCTAAGTTGGCTGCAGCGTCTGTAAGCCCCAGGAAAGTCATTATTATCCCCCCCACTCTGTTCGGTGTAATAACAGCAATTAGAAGACATCTGCTGTTCATATAGCTCAGCTTTGGATGCTGGCAGACACCCATTATTATGAACGTGCCCCCCCAACTGAAGAGAGGCCCACTCCCAAAGATTCATTAGATGCGCATGAGCGATTAGCTCCATTGAAACATTCGCACATGCTGGCGAATAGAAGCCTGACGCGGGATGATGTAAATGGCAGAATCGATCAGGTCCTCCAGGGGCTTGTGTTGTCGTTCGGCGCATGACACGGGAAGAAAAGTGGGCAATCTGCATCCTTAGACGCTTACAGCTACCAGACAGACCAGAAATGAAAAGCCTTGAATGCTGAATTAAAAGATGAATACTAAATCAACACCAATGACACTAGCCCTCGCCCGTTAGCCGTCTTGGCGAAAAATAACATATGGCGTCAGATTAATCCTAGGTTTGCTTCACTCGTTCTTTAAAAGAGAAGCTGATAAGGAGGACAAGTCTGTTGCTGCTTCAGGAAGGGGAACGAAAACTGTTTCTGATCGTAGCTCAGACGATTTTGTATAATCATGAAACATATTTTACATCAAAGTGCTGCCTTGATATCAAATAATTATATTTCCCGATTAAACTCAATAAAGGCCATCATTTTCGTACTTTCGATATTGATTCTCGGATCCGTATTAATCTGTTTCTTTCTCAGTGACCGTGAACCAAAAATATATTCTAAAGTATTTCTCTCTTTATAATCTTATTCTAAAGGTTAAATCAAAAAGATGAGTAAATATTTCTATTGGTTATTCTGGAGCAGAATCACAAATGAAAAGTATTAGGTCTTATCTCACTTTCACTTACGTAAAAATCAGTGCTAAACAACAATGACACAAATTTCTGAATATATCACACACAGTTCACTTGGATCGGGGGTGGCATGGTGGTGCAGTGGTTAACACTGTTGCCTCACCATATCTCCATGTGTGTGGAGTTTGCATGTTCTCCCCATGTCATTGTGGGGTTTCCTCCAGGTACTCTGGTTTCCCCCCATAGTCCATAAGCATGCTTACCAAATTACCCATACTGTAGGTGTGCATGTGTGCATGCCCTGCGATAGTGTGGCACCCTCATCCTGTACTCTTCCCTGCCTTGTGCCCATAGCCTCCGGGATAGGCAATGGACCCCCCCGTGACCCTGAATAGAACAAGTGATTATAGAAACTGGATGGATGGATGAGTTCACTTGGATCCAAACAAAAGATCTCAGGAGTTTCTGTGATGGGGGTGGGGGGGGGGGGGGGGGTCACGTTATCTCTGCACCAGGTCTCCCAGGACATCAAACAAAAATTACTAGGAATGTCTGTCTCTTCTCCAGACCAACATTGATGGCATTTAGGAGAAGTATTTCAAGCAACAAGAAGTGCATTTCCTCACAAGGACTGAAAAGGATGGAGGTCAACAACAAGAAAAAGGATAGTCTGTGGTCCACTCAGCAGACGGGTTTGATCTTCAACCCAAACACAGAACAAGAGCCTCTCGATTAAGCAGCCACCTTAGGAAACGTGAGCAGACGTGGGTGTTCTCCACAAAGCATGCGCGTGATTACGTGCGCGTCGTCGCTGGCTGCCGGCTGGCTCTCCCGAATCCGCCAGACGCAGCATGCTGGTATCCAAGGTGCCTTTTTCAGCGCTGTAGGGCCACAAACCGCTAGCAGGTTCTGGCACAGAGCGTCACCAGATGCCACGCGAGTCCCTCACGCAGTGGGGGGGTGCGGAACCTGCAGCCGCAGTGACATTTACATTAAAATGCCCGGCTGACACTCTCTTCCAGAACTGATTTTCTGCTTTGCTGAGTTCTTTCTTTATTTTCAAACCATTTACACAGGTGGGTATTTTTACAGGAGCCATTAAAGTTATACACTCTACTCAACGGAACTGCAACAAGACTGAACCTCTTTTAACCCATAAGTGGCATGCCCCTTAACCCCTAACTACCCACTGCTGCCAACCACTGAACCTGACAACCTGGCCATATAATGGTTAACGTATCATGAGCTAAATGCTTCAAGATGTTCAAATCAGATATTACTGGTCATGCTTGCCTGCGTATATTTAATGTTTGGCCCTTTTTCATATATGGATACGGTATATGCAGAACTGAGAACATTAGTCCGACTCAATACGGCAGCAAATTGAAAGTAATTTCATTACAAATAAATTTCCATAATCGTTTGATTGGCCCAGAGATTACATTCTCTTAGATGTGCCCGCAACCGGACACTGGGGGGTTCAGTTCGGACATGCGTACCAAAGCTGCAGTGAAGTCAGATAAATTCATTTTCCATCAAAAAGCGAAGTCAACAGGGATGCTGAAGTTCTTCAGCATGTGAAGCATCAGCACTTCAAAACTGTCGGTGTGTTTAATAATTCCAACAGTGGGGGATTGCTTTTCATTTTCTCACTGTACCACACAGAAGCGGTCAAATCCATCACTCCGATGCGTCGCCATGGAAACGCACTGTAGCAAATCAGACACATTCCGCTGTGAAATTATTTCAGCGGCGACGGATGCGGGAACAACTCGTGTTGCGAGGTGGGGCCAACTTTAATTGCCGTTTAAAAACGGCTGGCTAAAGACTAGTTAAACTGTTTTTTTCTTTTGCAAGTAGGGCATGTACTTAATTACATGCGCTCTTGCAACAACACCTCCACACATGCTACACACAGGCAGAAGCAAATATTATCAGAGGCTGTCATTGTGAATTTCCAAATAAAAACTGAGGCTGAACTTAATTGTGCACAATAAAAATACAAAATGTTATACTGAAAAAGTCCAAATCCAGGCCATTCTTCCTTCTCCCCACTACAGTAAAGATCCAGATTAAATAGACTGTACTAGTAAAACATTTCTAACCATAATTATATAGTAATAGGCCTAAATATAATTGATAATACGTGCATGCTTTTACAATGCCAGCATGCGCGCCATTAAGATCACGTGCAGTGTTAAGCTTTATATGTGAAATCACCATATAAGCAGTTGACTGGATGAAATATTTTCGCGGATGCAGATTTTTCTGTCTTATCTGTTTGCAGACTGCATCAGCTCATCAAGGCATGAAACTGCGCAAATGACTTAAATCTTGAAAGGAAGTGCGAAGCATGTTTCTGGTAAGCGCGGCAGCTTAGCACTCATTCTCATCGTAACAGCTTTCGCCAGAGGCAGCCCCGTCATCACTTATGTGCAGACACTCCAATTCTCACTATACTAAGGGTTAACTCTCAACCGCGGTGCGTATGTGCGCGCATGTGTGTGCAGGTTAACCTACATGCTGCTCGGGATTACTGTCATCATCGCGCTCGGTTACTTTGAATTTTTTTCCCTCTCGTCTTTACAGTTGTAAAGACACATAAATTAATAAAATCATGCTTTGTGAGCCTGCGTTGACAGCAGCCCCCACTCCGCAATCTTTCTGTGTTGCCTGTGGGCAGACAATATACAAATCGCCGTGGCCCCCGTAAAAAAGAGGAAATTGTGCCGATATCAGAAGCCAACAACGCGGATTTTTATGGAGCAGGGACCCCTGTGCCACAGTCACGTAGCCGAGAAAACAGCCCCTGAGTTATCCACGCTCTATTTCCCAGAACTATGCCATAGATGTTGCATCTCCTTACCCCATTTAGAAGATAATGCACATCGCTAGGTCATACCCTGACTAATTTATCCTGCGTTTAATAATAGACCGTATTTTGTGGTGTAGTAACACGATGAGCAAACAACTGTATATTAGGTTGAGTCATATTAAATGTTTATTGGATTCTTTCATTTTGCACTTGCGTTTGTAAAAGCTTTAAAATATATTACATTAATATGTATATGTGAGTTTCATACAGCAAAAGTACTGACGCGACTTAATGGATGTTTATGATGATTCACATGAATGGAAGATGGATATAAATAAAGTGACTAGCTGAAGTATATTTACACATACTCATAAGCTAAAGAAAATCTAGCGTTTCATTATAATTAACAGATCACTATACATATGTCCTCTCCAAAGGTCGCTGGTTGAGGTTACATGGTGCGTAGTCTGGATCCATTCGTCATTAAAATGAAGGGGAAACCGTACTATATTTCCCAATAACGATGATAAAAGTTATGTTAGCTACTATTAAACCAAAATTAGAAGGCACTAGCAATGTAATTTGTATTTCGCGCATACGGCTATAGAAAAAGAAAAACCCTGGATTATTTACTATCATTATTCAATTTTTTTTTCTGAACACAAAGCTACACTGCTTTATGTGTGCCGTGACGAAAATGATGACTATACGAAAGTGAAGGCTCTTCTGCGTTTCGGCAAAAAAAATAACACCGTTAAGTAATACAACAGCCAATAAAACACCCGGTGACGTTCGAAAGCAGCAGGATGGAGGGGGTTTAAATTTTAAAATTCCTCAGGAGCAAAAAAAATGAATGCATGTGTACCCCCTCCTTCCCTTGGGCTTTGACATTATTTCAGTGGTTCATTATTTCTTTGTAAATGCCCCAGTCTCGCCCGCACATTCTCACACACTAAACGAACCCCGTTTCCTGCCTGGTCCAATAGAGCGCAGACCGGCTCGATCGAATTGGCGCCGGCTTAGCCAATAGCGCGTCTGTTCGCGGATCACGTGACCGTCTCTCCCCCCCGCCCCTTTCCATCCCCTTGTCTATCTACTTGGACCGAAGACTTCAATCTGGAAACGCAGACGGGAGCCAAAGTACAGCTACGGGACGATTGAATTCACAAGTAGCGCAATCAAAAGAGATCAGCGGTAGAAAAATATGCTACTTTATGTCTTTCGAATGGACTTCAGCCCCCCTCCCCGCTGTCATGCGGTTCGACACATTTTAAATGCCATTATGAGAAAGGATTGTAAGTATTTTTTTATATCTTACTAGTTACAGTTAGTACTGTTGAAGTTGGTGTATATGTCTATGTGTCGTATGTCTAAATGTGACTACAGATACATATATACCACCGAAATTGCACTGGCAGACCGATGGCTGAGTTCAAATAAAGTATTTCTTAAAATTAATTTTAATGTAATTAGTATGTATATAATGTATTTGTATTTATTCATTCTGCATATAAACTCGAGTGGGAAATGCTATTCCGGAATTATGCATTCGTGTGTTTCCACTGCCGTCGCCTTTTCGCTCGCGGGTGTCTAACAGGCGCGGTTTTATGAAATAAATAAGTACGGCGAACCCATTGACCCTACTTACAAGGGCGCTCAGCTGTCCATGGGGTCGACACGGCTGAGCTGCTATAATTACCCCTACAAAAGTATAGGAACGCATGCGAGCACATATCTGTAAAGTGTATATCATACCCTGTGTGCCTTGAAAAGGCGTGATGTTGCCATCTGGTACGTGGCTTCATGTTACTTAACGATTCATGCGGTATTATTCTATTCATGATATTTAAAAATAGATTTCAAATGCGTCAGATTTTAAATGCGACAGATTTGGGCTTCTTTTTCTCCAAGAATCGCTATTCCAGAGCACGACTGGCAATTTTGCTAAGTGTGCACTTGTGAACAGCGAGTTTCTAAACTCAAGCGTATTTGCACATAGCTTTCATTTTTTGTTTTCAAATATGAATGGAAATGTTACACTGTGTGATCACCTTATATAGAGAAACATAAGAGGAATGCACGCCTGAGTGTAAAGGATATCTCTCCACATGAATATTTTATTAGAATATGAACAAATACATCAGGTTTTGAGAAGCCCCAGATGTCTATGGTTAGGATTTATAAAATCTGCTGCCTTCCGAACTGGGGGTCAGAGTGGAACACAGAGCACAGAGAGCCACTCCAGTTGGGGATCTCTGAATAAAAGTTTTTGAAAAGACCCCCCCCCCCCGTAAAACCCTCTGTGCACCTCCTTTGTCTACCTCCTCAGTCACCTTCACCTCCCCCAACCTCCGCCCATCGCAGGCAAAGGCACCTGAGGCGAGATATAATGGTCAGCAGAGGCCGGTTCATTCTGCTGTGACACTGGTAGTCCTGTCTATGATGGAGGTGCCGGCGTGCATGGGGTTGGTTCTGCCACAGGGTACTGGTCGGGTGTAACAGGGGTACAGGGGTAACAGAAACACAGAGAAGAGACCTTTGTCTTTCCAGGTCTGTGGGACAGTTTTGAGCAAATTAGTGTTCAAAACAGTTAAAATATCCTGAAGAACGTATAGTGTAATATTTTCTTGCATAAGTATATATTTACATATGCATGTATGTGTCCTAAAACCCTGCTACTACAGGCACATGCATATATAAATATTATCTTACGAGCAGCATACAAAATTGCTAAAGAAAAGTGAACAGAGATTGAATGAATAAAGGTAGTTCATTTTTGTTCCCATCTGATCTGTTGTTGATCTGCTATGGGGGTTATCAGGATAGTTTAATGTGGTCTGTCTGAATCTATATCTAAAACCTTTTGACTGATTTTACCCAGTAAAGCCAACAATGGGACACGATTAAAAAATCAATAGCATTTCTTGTATGCTGCATAAGTCAAGAATAAGGTTATGGTTAAATTAAATTTAATCATGAGCTGTATTAAACAAGGTAATATGTATTATTTGTTTTTAGCTTATTACGTTTGATGGCAAAAAATACATTAATTCGTTTCACTGGTCTGGCTTACTTTATAAGCATCATCATGAAGTCTATACTGACTCTTAGTATCCCGTTCTTTTGTTTATGGCTTAGTCCATGGGTTAGCTAGTAAGTATTAAATCATTATTGAATGTGAAAAGTTTCTTACTTTTTTTCCCAAAAAAAAGCTTATAGTTTAGGTGAAAAGCAGCTCCCTTCCAAATATATGTATGTATATTTATCTTAATTGTCTTTTTCTGTATATTAGCCAGATGGCCATGTGGCTTCTGATTGTTTAGATTAGACCTTTCCCTTCTGCTAATGCCTTTCCTCTCGGCATCCTCGGTAATTCCAGCAAATGAAAGTGCTTACATTTTGGGGTTTAATATACCATGTGTACAGGAAGGGGCCTGGTGAGTCTTTGTAGGCCCCCACGCATCAAGCCTGCTTGCTGCCACAAAATGAGAAATGCCGGCTAATCTAAACGTTTTCACAGCGCAGGCACTTTTTAGGACGGCTCATTTATACCCAGCAACTATCAGTTGAGAAAATGCTACAGAAATATCTAATTGCCCAGTGATTAAAACCAGATGTAAAATTCTGTAGCCCTTATTTTTTTTTGTCAAAATGAATTACGTTAGGATTGAAATTAGGCCTCACGAGTATGAGTTTTTTTTATTAAATGGACTGTTCTGCTCTGACATGCTTGGTGTAATCTTATTAAATATTAAGGTTATATGTTGGAAGCTAAGTGGTTAGGGTGTAAGATCTTAAAAGTCGCAGAGCCTGTGGTTATTGCGTTGATCATTGAAATCGCTATTGTCCATTTTTGATATGGCATAATTACGGCACAGTCTAGGGAGAAAAACGGGACTGGACATCGCGAGTTTGATGCGAGAGCTATGGCTTCCACCCATCCGCGACGTGTCAAAGGAATGTATGAACGAAAGGCACAAAGGAGGCAGCAGACGGGCTGTTCTTGAGCCTTGCACACTCTGAGCCACGCTACCTGAAACTCAATGGGGGCGGGGGCCCACTGAATTTTTTTTTTTTCCCTCCAGCGGTGACTGTCGAGTGGGCCTAGAGTGAGGGGAAGCTGCGGTCAAAGGCCGGCGTGGCTCGGGGTACACGCGGGGCCCGCCATGTTGTCGCGGAAACGGCTGCTCGCGGTACCGTCTTGGCATTCCAGAATCCGGGGCCAAACCCTGCACCACTAACCTGATGTCTGGGAGAAAATGAGCAGGTCTTTGCCTTGCCCTGCTGGTTTTAAGTTTCACTTTTAAAGTAGTAATTACAGGATTATAATTTCCTTCCAGCTAAATGTAACCTCTTAATTTTTTATTTACACGTGACCTCTTAAAAGGTCTCATTTGAGTAAAATGTCTACTTTAAATTTTACAGTCCCTGTGGGCTGAATACTTATTTTATATTCTGTTTTTATTTTATAATTTGTATATTTAATTATGTATTTTAGTTATAGTGAAAATATTAGCAAAACTATCATTTATTTAATTAAACTTTTAATGCAGTGGCAGGGCTACGGACGTTATTTTTTTGTTTCGCTGAAACAGCTAGGAATCTTATAAAATCTTTTTATAACCTTAAATTTTAGATTTCCTTGTTTATCTTTTCTTAAAAATTGATGCGAACACTGGCTCAATGTTTATGCCTAATTCTGACTCGAAACTGCACAACCCCTGTTATAGTCCTGAGCGAAAGGTTAAAATTACGACTGTGCTTTCTGTCGGTGACAAGGGTGCGATGAATGGGTTAAGGAAAAAGAAAATAGGGAATTATGCTGGGTAGCTGTTGCTTTAGATTTCCATGATTCGGGACAGAGAATGCATGTCGTGAGATGAAGCGGTACCCTTTGTCCGCTCTTACTTGGGAGTGTTTAAGTCTTGTTGAGTTGAAACCCTTGAAAGGATGACCTTTGTCCCTGAGTGTCCCTCCCCTGTTCCAGGTGGTGCTCTCGCAGCAGAGGTACGCACAATGCACCAGCAAATCTGGATGGGGCACAGCAAGGGAATGTACACAAGTGTTATATTTTTTGATATGTTTGTCTTCAGGCGATACCATGCTGAAGGGCTCCGAAAAGATCAGAGTGCCACGCCACATCACCTCCAGACCTGATGATTGGCTCCCCGTGCGTTATTAAAATTCCCTAATGGAAGCACTGATGGGCCTTAGGCCAGCCTAGCGGTTATTCGCGGTACGGTTAATGAGCCACTTCACATTAGCTCTAATTCCGCGCGGGCGGCACGGCTTGATAACGCGAGACGTCAGCGCCTGGGCCCGTTTGCGCGCAATTACCCGTCCCATCTTGCATTTGCATTCATTTACCCAGAAGACACTTCTGCGCTACGCGCCATACGAGCCAATCCGAATGGTGAAAACAGACAGCGATGTCGCTTACGGCCCAGAAACAATAAATAATAAACATATGCGCTGTGAAACTTTGGGTGTGGGGTCGATTGGGTATAGCAGAAGAAATACACATAATATATGAAAGCACACACTCTTTCGAATAGTCGAATTCCAACCCGGAAACCTTCCGGGATCAAGAGCAGCTTGTAGCCATACGCTTTTGTTGGGGAGTAACAAGACCTGAATCTGAACCACACTGGATGGGGAACGGGATCATTTTTCTGGCTTTTGAGGGTGTGTTGGTGTTGCCAACCATATTGACCTTGAAAGCATGGAGGGCTTGTAGTTCTGTAGGCAAAAAAGATATTACATTGTTCTGACTGCCCTTGATTGTCAATGTCTAGACTTTAATCGAGATATGGGCCCCAATCAGCAGCCGATGGCGGGAGATCAAGAAGGGTAGAATGTAACTATCCCAGCACGTTAAATACACAGGCACACACATATAAATGTATCAGTTCTGGATTTCATATACATTATATATTATATATTTGTCAACTGTCATTTTCTTTATTTGTATCATACTAATGGTTATAAAATCTTTTGATTCTGTAATGGTTTGTGGAATGTTTATAAAGCCACCCTCAAGTAATTGCATGGATTCTCTTAAATATGTGTTTATCCTGAACATCTTGAAGCTACCACCGTATTCATCAGCAGCCCTGCACTAGCTGCATGCAGTTGAGAAGCCCACTCAAGCAGCTTGAGTTAATGAAGTTTGACTCATGAAGGATATTCTGGATACTCACTATCCTCAACTATTTTGGACAAGACCAAAGCGAGTTTGGGGGAAAGATCCAAGAAATGAGCAGTGATTTCTGCAAATATTATATATATATATATATATATATATATATATATATATACTAAAATGCATACAAAAATCCTACATTAAAATATACTAGAGGTGGTTGAAGCTCAGTCTTACTATGTTGGCTGTACATAAAAGTAGTTTTCAGACTGTTTCATCTGAAGTCTCCCCGCTGTTTGTTAAAGTATAGCCCTCCTACTGACTTCAAGTAATAACACATGTAGGCGCTACGCTAACGGGCCCACGAGCTAGGCCCATACTAGGCCCACGGGCGCATAACTCCGCCATCGAGATGATGCCGGGGCCATGAGGATACGGCGGATGAGGCCGAAGACGCAGGAGGTGCAGGATTTCCAGCGAACCCCCCGCTGCGCGTATAGACAGACGGGATGTGATGCGGAGAATTAAATCCCCATTGTCTCCACTTGGGATGATCGTTTTAATTCTGCGTTATATCAGAGTGATTAAAAAAAAAAAAAAAAGAAAACAGAAATCCCACAGGGGGTGTGCAGCTTTGGGAGAATATGGGTGTTTTAGTCAGATTAGAAGAGAAGGAGAAACTGTATACTACTGCCAGGCTATCAAAGAAATGAAAAGTGATTTATTATTCATGGACGCGGCTATTAAAGTTGGCGGCAATCGTAACATACACAGACATTAGCTGGAGTGTGATTTAGGTTTTTCATTTGTTGGGTCCTGTGGTTTTTTTCTCCTCCTTTTTTTTAGGTTTTGTTCTCCTTTGTATACGCGGTGACGATCCCAAGCTTGAGAGGTGCTCATTGTGACACGTGATATATCTTCCCAGCCCCTCGGTTTAACTCTGTGCAGAACGAGCATCTCCTAAACGACGGCTTGCATCCCCGAAACAGCCATTTTGTTCCACGCCACATGACTGTGGAGGCCCCCCTCCCTTGGTGTGGGAAGCCCCTGGTGGGGGGGGGGGGGGTCGGCAAGGGG
>JAODKL010000044.1:6911441-6937010 GCA_026780765.1 Petrocephalus schoutedeni
AATCCCAGCCCTGACACACAAGGTTTTTGCAAGATAGTCCTCTCCTCGCTTTTTTTTCTGGCTCAACATGCCCCCTTCCCCTTACCTATGTAGAGGTGGTGCAGCCCTCGGGAATCGGCCCCAGCAACTCTACCGCCCTAGAAATAATTTCCTGCGTCACCCGCGTGCCTAGTCAGCAAACGTAAGTTTCTTGCTAGTGCAGGTACACCCTACTGCTGAGTTTGCACCTCTGTCACGGCGTGGAGATCCTCCTTGTGATTTAAGTCCCTCCATCACCCACTTGAAAACAACCTCTATCGATATACATAAATATTATACATTTTTCAGTTTTTCTGGATGAAAAAACACCCTGTAATAAGCTTGAATTTGAACTGCCATTTCCACCTACATATGGTGGGATTCAAAGGGGATAGACTGACCTTGCACATCCTGGGAGTGAACCTTCATAAGTCACACGCGGCCTAATCAGACTAACCCGTAAGATAACTTTACATCGACTGTCTTTGTCGTCCTGAATTGTGGTCAGATTTAATAGGCGTCGAGTGGGGCAAAGATTTTAAACGGGGCTGGGAAATTTACAGGACGACAAAAAGAACCATGGACACTGAAGACGTCCACACGAAGACACGGACTGAAGTCTAAGGCTGGGGCCTTTCTGTTGTTGTCAGAAAAATGGCCTCTCACGTTAAACAAGGTTTCAAAGTGTATGAATTTCCAGATTGCCACGGATAAGAGCACCTAACTGGCATACAGGAACAGGCCCTCACTTGAGGCTCTACGTAGACACTGTGTGGCAAAGCTTTTGTGGGAAGACAGAGGCTCCTTTGCTGGCATTCCCTGAAAAATCAAGAGTCTGCGGCACCGACCTTGTAATTCGCGGAGGTTTGGTGGCATGTGCGCATGGAGAGTCAATATGTCGTTCACCCTCATTAAATCAGGGACTAAATTGGTACAGAAGGGTCTATAATGTGTCTACCGCCAACTGTATTTGCCCCCATCTGGGTTGTGCATAAAGAATATATTAGATTACTGACCCTTTCTTGTTTGACTGCCAGGAACAGCTTAGCTATATCAGTTCTGGGTCATTAGCTGCTTTGCATCCCATAAAAGGATGTTGATAATATGTTGCATGCAGAGAGGAATTAATGCCTCTTTCTGAATGTATTCCTGCCCTAGTGGAGAAACTGAGCCTTTGTCAAAGAATTGCTTCAAAGAAAGGTTTCTTTTTTTTTTTTTAATCACTAGAATAATTTTTAACATTTTGCTATTATAGGGAAGTTAAATCTAAAAACAGGTGACAACCAGAAGAAATTACGGGTTCCCATTTTGGAATTTTATAGCGTACGGATCAAAGTGCTGTATCCGGTGGCACCAGCATGATGGAGTAAAATGTAACGTAAAGCTGGTAATATAGGTGCAGAATAGATCTCATCCACTGGCCCATGCCGACGCGAGGCAGAATTGTTAGGGCACATGTATCATTTGCACGGGGCAGTTTCCTGCCTTAATGCACCATCTTAACCTCGTTCAAACGAGACGCGCAGTTAATTTAGCCAAGGATCAAAGGCTGCAGTCTAAGTGCAGACCACCAGGCCTCGTCAAACCCCCCCCCCCCCCCGTCTATAGCTCTTTACATGGCTATTCCCGTCTTTGCCTTTCTGAATTACACACTTAGAGAAGACGTGCAGCCAAAACACCTCATTGGAGCAGACGTTCCTTTATTGCGACGTCTGTGTCTTTGTTGTTCTGGCCCTTTCATCTTGGTATCTTGGTGGCTACCCCTGTGCACTGTTTGATTCAAGCAGCATTTCATGTCATCGCTTTGAAGTAAAATTCGCCACGTTGCCTATTTTTAGTGCATCTGATTGAGTAGCTTTACCAGGGGATGTAACAATAAATACTCGTCCAGCTGGTAATGGACAGAATTACCTTTTGGTGGATAAATGATAGTTATTTTGTCCTTAATAGAGTACCTTCCATAATTAAGATGCTTCCCACTTGTCTTTTTTGCCCATCCACTGAAGGGAGTGTCATGCGGGGCTTCTGCTCATGCCAAGAACATTTGTGCCATCGGGACGTCAGGAAATTTTCACGAAACTTCATCGTCTATTGATTTGCTGAAATGAAAAAAAAAAATAAAATAGCTGGAAAAAAAATTCAATTGCTCGGACAGCACTCCCGCCAAAGAGAAAAACCGTTAATAGTCTTTATCAGAATGAGAGGGAAGGAAATGATTCAGATAGAGTGGTAACTAAAGCTGAGAACAGATGGCATGTTCCCAGAACGGTCTACTTTCTATTTCAGTACCTCTTTACGGACCAGTTGTCTCATTTAAAATGCAGCTTTCTGTCATTTTTTCATATGAAAGGGGGTCTGTGCATTCATGGTAGTTACTGGTTGATACGTTTAAATATTATTTGTTTTTTAAATGTATTTGTCGATTGTGTACAGCCCTGCACATTGTCATCATCCAGGATATCTGCGTTTATCAAAACAAATAAATCCATATTTATATATTATATGTATGTATATGTGTGTGTGTTTATATATTAAATAAAGCGTCAGGCTAAGTACGAGTCGGAATGCCAAGCTGACACTCCACGACTTGACGTACTTTCCTTACTTGCGTAATCAACGGGTAAGAAACAAGAACTGTTCTCCTGGCCTGAAAAAGTGTCGCAAATACAACAGTCAAGTGTCATCCGGTTCGACTCGCTCATTCGCCCTTGGAAAAGCCGGAAACAACTCCAACGTCATTATGCCACTAACATACCCCCCACCCCCCCGGCCACCCCCTCCTCCCGCCATCAAGAACGATGACGAAAAAAATGGAACAATTAAACTGTGGCTCTCGCTTCATACTAATTAAAAGGAGATAAAATCATTCTTAATTCCCAAACATACATTAGGAACAGAGAAACTCATATGCCCAATCGACTTTTACAGTTATTAACCGGCTGAATGGAATGGACTGTGTAGGGTGAATTGTATGCAAAGCAGATGGCCAATTTACATAGTTGTGTAAACAGCAGTTGCCCTCAGTGTGGGGTGATAAAGTAACCAGGCAAATAATGAGTTTAGGAACTATTTCCTACCCTCTTCTAATTTTCCCCCCCTTTACTAATTTTTTGCCCATTTAATGTAATTGGCTTGCATTTAATTTCATTCTAGAGCCATTTTACTTATGAAGCAGAGCTGCTATCAAGGAAGATTTTGGGAATACTTAAACTCCAGACAAAGAGATGAAAGTTCTGACAGACTCCAGACCTCCGCGTGTCGACGTTCCATGCATAGTCTAGCTTAACGTTAAGGGAAGCTGAAGAGGATGGTTACAGTTTTTATAACGCTAGGAGGAATATTACTGACTGCCTAGATAAGATTAGCAGCGCTGTCTGTTTTAGAAATTTTATTGCAGGAAGTGTTTTCCTCTTTTTCCTTTCGAGAAACCATAAACAGCAGTGGGTCTTGTGGCCAAAAGGCCTAAATGTTTGAGTCCCTGTGGACATCCTGTTGTTATACCTCCGAGGATGTCAGTTAACCTGAATAGCTGAAGTTAACAGCATCCATCTGTACTGAAATGCCGTGTAAGTGTAAAATTGCAACATGAAGACAGGAGTGACTGTGAAGCTGCCGCATGGAGGCGAAACACTGTAACTACATGTCTTACGGAAACTGGTTCGTTACCGAAATCGGCTCCGCTTTGTCTCCGAGAAGTACACTGTTACTGACCTAACTACTACATATCGGGGTGGATAGTCAAAAAACTCTGAGGCCCATTTTCTCAGTTTCGGCGCCAGCGTAGTTACGCCTTTGTGGGGCAGTACTGAGGACCGGGGTTTTTCACGCCAGACGCACCCCGCGCCCCGACAGTCAGAATCCTTAGACACTGAATGGGTTTGTGTACATGCGCAGTCTTAGGGCATGATGACAAACTATCAGTAGAGACATTTCCTCTTATATACTGGACCAGCATGGATGTCCTGTCCAGGGCCCAGTTTGAGACACCCATCAAAAACAATTGTCCCCTGGCTTTTTCCGTCTTCTTCAAAGTTACTCTGAAACAGCAGAGCCTCCGGTGAAGGCCACAGCTCCTGCACCAGCTGTATGGATGTCGCATTGGATTTCTCAGGCTCCCACACTGCATTCCTGCTCTGTGCTGACCCACCCACCCACCCAAAATTAGCTCCATAACCAGTTAATTTTAACCATAACTGTATGTTTGAATTATGGGTGTTGACTGATGTGATTTCACTTTCTATTCTGGCAGTAATATTTTACATATGCTGACCCAATAGGTATTAACTTTGAGTTGAGTCCCTGTTAGTCAGGTGGTTCTGTATATTTTCAATTTGTAACAACCATATTTTTGAAAAACTGTGTATTCTAGGATTCTGGGGTAACATAGGGTAATATATAATCTCTCTGCATCATATGTCTAAATAATTAAACATAAGATAAACAAATTGAAGTTTGTGGCCAGGAGAAGTGGTATGCTAATGTAAATCTCTTATCAAACTGTTTTGACACTGAAATCATGTTAAACCAGCCTGTTTTCATGCCGCTACATATCGTTTGCCAAGCATGCCCTTTGGCATTTTACTTTTGTATAACTGAAACCGATACTGTCTTTATCAGCAGCTCAGAAATATCCTACAAATTATTTGATTTTTCACCAAACGAGTAACCTTCTTCAGTTTTATATCTGCCCAGCGTTAGATCTGAAGAACATATTTGTTAATCAAGGCTTGTCAATAAAAAAAAAAAATTGCTCGGGAAAGTTCTGAGCAGGCCAATCTGAAATTAAAATAGAAAAAAAAAACCCAGTTTGTGCCCTTTATTTTATGAGGCACGGCAAAAAATGAAAACACCTTCAGTATGCCTTTTACTGATGCTCAGTGGTTAACTGAAGAAGGTCAGAAAGATGGATGGATGGATGACAAAAAAATAAGACTTGTAAATGCGGCAGGCATGGGATTCTTCTAATTCACATGTACTTCTCAAGGTTTCGTGTAATTCGAAAAAAAAAAAAATCTGGGAGTAATTATAAATGTACATGTGGCTTACATTTTCCTGCCGCCCGGAGCAGACCACCCTTAATGTTTATTTGGACGTTTATGCTGATAGCAAAGTTAAGAGACTAGAACTTCCTCCCTACCCTGTACATTGGCCTCGCTGATGGATTTACAGCCACCCTGTGGGGCTTAATAGACAGATTTGCAGCCACCGTCCATACTTTTTAATCCGGCGCTCTGTACCTCGACGCGAATCCTTCGGTAACAGCTTGTAGTATTTGTAGGGCGAAGCTTCGAGTTTTATGAGGCCAGTCTGAGTCAAACATACAATATTTGTTGGGCTAATTAAATACAAGCTCATGTCTTTGTCTCTGCTTATGCTAGACGGTCAAACAGAGCTGAAATCATCCCTTCAGTGTGGGAAAACTTCTTTAGACAAGCTCCTACTCCTTGCCTTAAGGAAAAAATACTTTGGAGAGGCAGAATATAGTAACACAAGTAGTTGTTGTAATAAATGATATCAAATGTCTTTTGGGTGTCATAAACACCACTATTTGCTTACGATGAAAGGAGTTGCAACAGATAAGGGGTTATGGTACGTTGTGCTGAGAGGTTATTTGTAAATCTGGTTATTTAACGTTTGTGGGTTTGGTAAGGAAAGTGAATCTTAATCTGAGGCGAATTAAGAAAGACATGTGTCTTATTACCTGCTGCTGTGGCTTCCTGAGTTATGTGAACTTTCTGTGCCCGTTAACAAGCAAAGTATATTCAACGTGACAGTCTGCTGATGAGCTTCTTCCAAGGAGTTGTAAATCTTGGAGTCGACGGCATTTTTTGTTGTTATCGCTGAGCAAAGCAGAAGAACGCCACTCACGCTTGTGCGCTGCGTCGGACAGGATATGACATCACTAACTAACATGTCACAGCTGGATTTTGGACAAGTTCTTGAGGGGAAAATGACTGCCATAAAACTAGCTTTAATGGATCAAGCACTTATTTAATTTCTTTTATTCTAATGATGGACATAGACACGCCAAGTCCTTTGTGGCATATGTTAAGGAGATACCTCAGACCCCCCTCCCCCACGAAGGGTCTCAGCCAAGCTCCATATTGTTCCTTGTGTCGTGTCAAGACACCGTGGCCCCCGACTTGGCTTACCATTTAGGCCAGACTGTTATGCTCCCCCCCCTTCACCCAAACACAATATTCGACGCAGGATGGGGTCTGCCTCTAGCCCCCCCCCCTCATATCCAGCCCCTCCCCTTCGTAAACATTGAACCCGGGGGATTAAGGAATGCCTCGCTGGCACCACGGTTGCCATGGGGAGAGAGGCTCCGCATTCGAAGGCCGCCCTTTATTTAAAGTGCTAGCCATATTCGCCTTAAGGACCCGACGCCCTCTTACACGTGTGGTGTGATTCCCCAGTTTCTCTACATTATTTGTGCTTATTTGGAAGTGCCTCTGGTAAATGTGCAAGTTAATAGTGGCGCTTGCGTACAATTCCTTACTACTCAATACATTCCCGCAAGGGTGAGCGCGACCGCAGGAATGGCGCGACCGGAGTCTGATTCAGCGTCTTCATTTAGCCGCGCAGATCACGGATCTGAATAAGTCAGAAGTGTTGACTCACCACGGGCTAAAATTAACACACGTAAATAAACATCAGTCAGGCACGACCGGATGAAGTTCGCTTATTCATCTCGCTGTTTGAGATCTCCCATTAGATCCGCATGTAACGTCATACTGGTGTTAGCGGTGTTGGGGTGTAGGTTTTTTTTTGTTGTTGTTGGGTTTGTCCGTTTGATTCTTCTTATTATTGTGATTTTGCGAGTGAAGTAGTGAAGGATTAGGGCCAATGAATGGGGTTGCCATTAGAAAGGGCCGGTGAATCTGTTAAAACTGTCAATTAATCCGATGGCAGCTGTCTATCACCATTATCTCTTGCCAAAGGAAGCCTCACCCTTAATGGGACACCATTGATTTCCTCATTTGCCAATACGCACCGCAGAAATATGCAATTACAGTAAGAGTAAACAAGAGGGGGAATGAAAAACGACGCCTTCATTGGCGTGATTCAGAATTTAGGGTTTCGCCCGCAGAGATGCGTTTGAAGAAATCGGCTATGCTGCCTCATTTCATGTAATGTGAAAGGGAAAAAATCTCCATGTACAAAAATAAAACTGAATTGGGCGCTTTTAATAGACTGTGTTCCTTGCGTTTTCTTTTTGTTTATTTTTTTTTTGAGCCAAAAATAGATCACGTGTTCTGTGCTTATAAAAGGAGCTGTATGGACTGTAGGTCTGTTCTAAGCTAAAACACACCCAGAACCCCTACAGGTTAATCGGAGGAGAGCACCTTCATTTTGGAGGGGTGCTTGTAGATAACAGACAATGAACTCTCATGAGCGAGTGTATGTGTGTGTGTGCGTGTAAGAGAGGGGAATGGGAGTCTGGAGTCACAACAAAGATCTGGGATCTCTGGAGGGAACCTCTCATGTTGCCACCAGCCCCTGAATGCTAAATGAGTCCCTTCCAAGAAAAATCCCTCTGCGTTTTCAGTTTAAGCGAAACCCGGGTCGTTATCCTGTGTTAAAGCTGCCAGAAGATAAGGCGTGTCTGTATGTGTGTGTGTGTGTGTGTGTGGAGGGGGGGGTGGGAGGGGGTGGGCAGGACTTCCAAACAGGAAAGGGTCCTTTTGAAATGACTGTCATTACAGAGCTAAAAAAAAAAAACACACACACGCACACACTCTGCGAACACGGCCCCTTTTATCTCCCAGACAAGCACTGCGCAAGATGAATAAAGTACATTTTCAGAGTAATGGTGGCAGAAAAACAATGAATGTAAAATAATGTACAAAGCAGTAATGAAATTTCACCTCATTCCAGTTGTCAGAAAACCTACTGTCCTACTCGACACCAGCATTCATCAATGCCTGATACCCCATCACCGAAGCTAATTATTTATGTAACATAATTCTACCTATGCTGCATTCCAGTGGAACTCATAACCCTGAAGGTGGAATTGCGATTCATGAAGTCTACACAACCCCGACCTCAGAATTCAAGATGGCTGCACCCTTTATCCATAGAAGTTATAGCTGTAGTTGTATACGGTTTATTAGCACTTATGTCTTATTTGTGGCTCATTAAATCAGTCGTACACAGTATTGTTCAACCACTATCTGTGGTCTTGTCCCTATGGTATTTTTATGCGCAAAATACTGTGTGATGTGTTATCAACTGATATTGCTAACAATTTCAGAAAAGCAGCATTTGTTGCGTAGTTGGATAACTTGTCGGACTTAAGGTAGTCTGGGCTATATGTAAGTGAAGATAAAGGCCATTTAAACTGGGCTAAATTAAATCCGACAAGTTATCCTGCTAAGCAAGAAATCTTGCTTTTTGAAACAGTTGCCTGGTATAGCTAAATGGCTTTCCGACTAGGTTAACCGGAACGCAGTTAACTCGAGTGTGACATCATTCCCAGTTCTGACAAAGGAACAAAGGAAGTGTCTGTGTTCTGCATTATGGTCTCCCCCATCCATTAATTTTTAACATTAGAGGTTAAACAGTTGTCTTTTTTATTTGATTAATGCTTTAGTCATAACTGATTGGCATAATCTTATGAACTGGGCCATGCAACTGACCTTGCTTAAATATCTTGGGTTTGTAATTATGAGTGTGGTGTTGTTGCAGGGGTCTGAGAGCGTATAACCAGAGTATTCTGGCTGATTCCTGAGTAATTTTACTTAGCGGAGTGAGATTTATGGCAGTTTGTGTGTGCATATAGATGTTTGTGCTATTCTTTATTGGCTTACAAATAGTAAGTATTTGTGCTATTTTATGATTCATTCTGAAACTAATATGGTGCGGTTTCTGTAAACTGTTAACTGTGTTTCAGATCCCGTGTGAGTGCATCCTGTGACCTGGGGTCGAAGACTAAACCATCTATCAGAGGGGGGAATGGGAGGAGGTCCACGAATGGGAAGGTGGAGACCAGCAGGTGAGTGACGCTCAAATAAAACAACTCCCCCCCCTGCAGCCCCTCGAACCTTGGCGATGTGCCGGCTGCCGACCCACAAGCAGCCGCGATAAAAGAGAACGGCGTGGGTGGGGAGCTCACGTACTCGCCTTTCGTTGCTCCTTCTGTGAAAGAAGTCTTTTTATAAACAAAGTGCGGTCTGAACACGGCGGCGAGTAGGGGGTCTGGATGTGTTCACGCCATTCACCCTTTCAATCACGCCGTGGACATATTTTTCACACGGGACTGACATGTTTTATGTCATTTTGCCTATTCATCCATTCATCCACGCCCCAGACCTTCTTTTTTACGTGGAATGGATTCCATGTTTTATGATGCCATGTGACAGATTTTATGGGAATGGATGTGGAGAACAAGGCGGATTTCACACTCCATGGAGGTCGTGGATGACGATGGGTGGGTCTGGAGCACACAGTCCTTATTTAGCTCACTGTCGTGTTTTAAGGCGTTATTTAGGTCTGCCGGTGAACGAAAGGCCGGTACCACTGATCTCTGATGGTACAATGTAGGGCTTCACTACTGTTAACATCTAGAATACAAGAACATTAAATGTATCTTTCACTTGTGGCTCGAATGAAGGTCCTTGGAGAACATCTTCTCCAACATCTTGGAGACCTTCACAGGCTTCAGCTTAAATGCCGCCCTTATATGTAGCACCTGGTTTGAGTCATAAAGACAGAAAGGCTCCCGACAGGGACCACCAGGGGGCTCTCTCTCATCCATTGTGGATGACTTTGATATTAAAACCATAAAGTTTCAGCATTCTAACACAATGTGGAAAAGTCAAGTGGATTTGATGTGAAGTTGCCAGCCCTACATGCTAATACTCGTTAACTTTTCATGAATGGGGCGTGGGTGGAAATTGTACAGTGAAATGGGAATGTTGCACAAACCAATAAAAAAGACATGCACAAATATATATAAACAGGTCTGCAAGTACGATAAAATAAACCTGGCCGGCTTTTGGCCAGACTGGGATCCCAGGCTATTTGTGAGGTATGTCGTGGCAGCCTTTAGGAAGGGAGTCCCGCTGTCACACGATTGGACGTGGGCTAATGAAATGAGGCGCTCTGTTTGAGAGCTGTTTTAATTGTGATATTTGGCCCAGGGTGGTCAGTTCAGTCCAGAATGAGGCAGTCAAGTGGGGAACTTGTTTGTGTTTCTCGAAACCGGACGCTTTTCCCCGGCCTCCTTTCGCACCTCTCACCGGTCTCTTTCTGCTTCACTTATTTCGGAAAATTGCTAAACAGCACTTTGGTCTTCATCATTCAGAGGAACGCTTCCCATGATATATACACTTATTTGGGAAATCCATACATTTTCTTGTTGCAAATACAGAAATATGAAGAATAGTCCTACCTTTCCATCCATCTTCCAGTCACTTACCCTGGTCAGGTTAGCAGGGAGAATAAAACTGTATGAGGAAGATAATGATCCATATGAGCACTCCAATCCAAATCAAATCATTTCACTGTTCCTTTATTGTACCGGATATTTCCAAAAATACTTGCATTTTACTAGCATACAGCCATATAACATCTATCTTTGTTTGATGAAGTAGTTCAAGTAAAATACCCCCCCCCCCCCACCAGCCCATCAAATTCTCGGTCAGGGTTGCTAGGGGGGTTGGGGGATGGATTACACCTTGGATGGGATGCCAGTCATACCAGTATATTGGCAAAAATATTTAAACAACATTTTATTAGCTCTGTGGTTGTGTTCAGGCAAAGTACTCCTTGGCACAATTTCAGACTATAATATAACAGGGTTGTCTTACATGTCAGTCGTATTCGTTTGTTGATGCTTTATTTAAGATGACACAAGTTTCCTGGCTCCTTTACAAGATGGTACATGTGCTTTATGTTCTAAATGATCTTTAAAACATTTTATTATTTTATATTATGCGGCAGAACAGGTTATGAAACCTAGGTGGTTGCTGTCACAGTAGCTAGTCATTTAACTTGTGTCTTTGCATTTTTCTAAGGTGTCGTTTTCTCATGTAATGGTATTTGTGTATTGGAGACGGCCCTTGCTTATTGGTTCAACTCAGATGCCACAGACAGCACCGTGTACCAGTCATCTGTGGATCCATGTGTTGACACGACTGAACTAGTCTGTTACCAAGAGCGAACATAGCGAAATCTGATCATTTTCCTTTTACTTTTATTTTCCTTTGGTATCTCCAAAAGGCATTCCTCTGAAGAAGGCGTGTCCCCGGAACACCTCGTCACGGTAACATGCAAATCGCCTTTCATTTCGCCTCACACAGGTGTCACCTTTTGTAGGAGATCTGATGCAGGTATCCGAAGCAGACCGCACTCCTGCTATGGTCCGTCAAACTAAGACACTGCAGAATCTCACACGAGTTTCTCAGCGAGGGCCTGGATGCGGGCGCACTGGGGAGACCGAGGTGCAGTAAGTGAGAACGGAAGAAGCCATGCCTTTAGGCACTCTGGAATCTTGGCCTGATAATCACAAGCAATAGCAAAGTGTTCTGACTGTACTTGTTTATGACTTTTGACAGACCAAACACCTGGCACTTCAGAAGGAGTCAGTCTGCATTCATAGTAGAACATCCGGCGCAATGCTGAGTGTAGGAAGGGGAAAATGTTTGCTCTGAAGTCTATTTGTATTTCTTATGTACAGTGCCCCCCCCACACTCACACACACGTATGTACACACATTCCCCTGCGAGTAATTTTAGTTTACTTATTCGAAACTCCCGGATGATAAAGACTGAAAACAAACTTATCCACAATTTGGTCAATTTTTTTCTCATCCCCATACTTACATCTATAACTATGTACAGTGCACTTAGTTATTATAACATACATTCTCCAGGTTCCTTAGAGGCTACACGGTTAGCCTTGTAAGTTAATGTACAAGCCACAGGTAAAAGCTCTGCAGAAGTCCCTGTAAATCAGAAGTGCCTGGAGCCTTACAGCTTACACCGGCTGTGCCTCTTGTTGATTATTCCGGCACAATGAGTTTTTGACATGACACTGGAAGCAATAACATATTGCATGTTATTGCATAATAAATCACAAGTTGCCTGACCTCAGAACAATGGGTATCTTTATAGATCTTCTTGAGTGAGTAGCTTTCCGTGCCATTCGCATTATTTGTTAAACACGTCCTGTGTACCTCTGTGGGCAGATAGACGATACGACGACTGGGTAATTAACTGTCGGGCGGATAAACCGTGTCTTGTGCGACGTGAGCCTGTACCTGTAATCAAACTCCTCTCATTCCAGAAACACAATTACAGAAGGATGAGGGATACACACAGCAGATGTATTAGACAGCTGGTTTGTCACGCTGATTGTGGATTAACAGGAATAATGGTGAAAGTGTACAGTCCTTAGTGAATACCTGTTGATATTGTCTGTATCTACTGCAGATTTCAATGTAAATGTGTAAATCGTTAATATAAATTTCACTGTTATTTCACTTGTTCTGCTGTTACTGTAATCATGCAATATTTATTTAATGTTTAGATATGCATATCCGGTAACACTTACCTTGAGGGGGCGCAAATAATGTAGTTGTACACTTAATGTATTAATTAGCTAGAAACTAAGCATTAGTAAAGTACTGATCCCATGTTCGTTGATTATTAATGATGCTTTCATGTATTTCATGCAGTTTTTGTATTTGCTCATGATTTGTACTTGAGTGGTAGCGGAGTTACTAAGCTACATGTGCCCTCTCAAGAAAAGCGTTAACCCATATCTTACTTGTTCCTTTTAAGATGTTTTGTGTTTATGACATATTTGTGAGGTTCAACTGTTTAGTAATTGGTATACAAGCTATTAATGAAAGGGCTGTAACCAATCTGGGTTTGGGCAATGTTATTGACTCGATCAGAAATCACCTTGCCCGAGCGAGGGCATCCAGCACCCAAGAAGATTAAATTCATGACAGGTTGCAGGCCGCCCCCTCCCGCGAATCTTCGTGGAGATGTCGCGTCTGTTTACGGCCATGCAGAGTGCGCTTCGGTGAACATTCAACGCTGTCGGTGAGTTTGGGGTAAATTGAAAAAAACCATCGACCGTTGACTGTGCCCTGCAGCTTGCTCCAGAGCTCCTCAAGGTTCCTTTACGGGGAGCACCCTCAGCGATCATGCCAGGAGGCGAGACTAACAAGAACTGCGACTGTGCGTCTCTGATTATTGTTATTTTTCTCCCTTTCTTCTCAATCTCTTCTCCGTTCCCTCGAACATCTTCCAGCAAAGGTCACAATCAACATTCATTGCTGTCGGTGGGTTTAACTATGTAGAAAAGCTCACTGAACAATGAATGCAACTGTGTCCCAGATTTCCTCAGCTAATGTCAGAATCTGTATCAGTTGTGTTTTTTTTTTTTTTTTTTTTTTTACAAATCTGGATTTATACAAGCGGGACATAAATAGACTGGGCAGTTCAGGCTACATCTTCATCGCCCTAATTGGAGGTTCTGTGTGCAACGAAGGGAGAGAAATAAAGGCTGAGTGTGTAATCATACTGATTTCCCTCTCATTTTGTTTTTTTTTTGTCTTTCTTTAAATTACACGCTGTCTTTCCTTGAGGTCAGAATGATCTTACACTGCCGGCAGTCAACGTAGCATTGTCAAATGCGGTTCCCCTTTTTATTCAGGGATTAGAGTCCACAGTTGTTAACATGTTTCCTAATCTTTACATGGAAGTGCTGCTCAGAATCCACACGCTTCAGGCCATTACACCCTAACTGGAGATATATATATATATATATATATATATATATATGTGTGTGTGTGTGTGTGTGTGTTGTGCTTGGCCTTTCTTATAGTAAACATCTTCTAAATGTAAAATCATTGATCATTGTAAAGAGAAAGGATCAGAGAAAGAATGATATGTCTCGAACAGGCTGTGCCAGTCCAACAATGGACTGACATGAAATGCATGGTAAGGGCACTGTGTGAACCAAATATGGCAACACTGCTCGGCCTGGTCTGTGAAGTGACTAAGAGGTCCACCGGTGCACTTTGGGCAAGTGGAAGTTTAGGGTTAAGTATGTGTCACTGCTCTTGGTATAATTCTGCAAGAAAAGGATCTCTGCAAACCCGGACTCTGATTTTTAATCATGCGTACTGCACGGGAGCCCCAATTAATCGCCGTATGCTCGCCAAACAGCACCTACAATCGTATTCCGATGGATGTTATGAAGTTCAAATATACTACACATAGGACAATATGTGCAAGGAAGCGAATAAGCAGCTAATGCATCACCCCAGACAAGCTTTGGGGAACTCTGCCCACGAAAGGCTGCTTTGCTGCTCTTGGCTATGGGTGACTCATTTCAGGGCTCGCAAGTTTCATATTTAATAGTGAACGCAAACACGATTATTTGTAGAGGTGATTTAAAGATATGATTTTGGTACAGGCAGCACTGTGGTCTGAAGCAGTACATTACAGAGCCCATCTCGCAGAATTATAAGGAGGGAGGCAACTTTTTTAATAATCAGTGGCCTGTGTTGCCCATCTATCAAGCACCCAGTTATAAAGATTTCTGAGAGGAAGTGAGGAAAATGCTGTTAGGATGCCAGTGGAGATTAAAAGAACGGTATTGTCTCTATAACAGCATTTGCAATTTTTTCGTTAGTTTTATAATTGCATTCCTAATGGTTGTTGTATATTCATAAGTGCGTCAAAGTCAAAAGTGTTCTGTATGCCACATTTATAAAGCTAGAAAAAAATTACACACTTTTAGAGACTGGACTGTCTTCCATATTTCGTGTTTAGATTGGAGCTGCCGGCGTGTTTTGCATTGGAGGGCCGCCACAGATAGGCAGAGTGCAAGAGGCAAATTCATGCAATGCTAAGACTGCAGGAGTGCATCTGAGACGCTGCCTTGAGTTCAGAGGCAGACGGCCCCCCCGGTATTCTGAGGGCAGGCTGAGGTTTCCAGAGAGGCCCTTTTCCACACAGTACAGTTTGCAGGATTCAGATTGATTTATATGGCTTCCTCAGACAGGGTCCTGTCATGTTTAATGAGTAAACGTACCCTAAGGGGTTAGGTTACAAAGAAGCCATCCATCATAATTAGTCTTCCAGGCCTCTTCCACTTACACCTGCCAACACCCATTCTGAGTTCTGTCATCGTCATTAATGAGCTTTTTTTTTTTTTTGCCTCTTGTTGTAAAGGATGGCTGCCAATGCGGAATAGTGCTCGAAGTAAAGAACGGGCCACATAAGTCAATTTATTTCAAGTCACTATGGAAATGTACTTTATACGAAACTGACTTGGAGCAGTTAGGTGTTTTCCAGCTCAAGACCTATAATATTCTTTCTGGTTGCATCCAGTCATTTAGTGAGTTTTGTTTCCTCTAAGAAGGTATCAGCAGTAGCGTTACGCATGTGTAAATTGTAGGGGTTGTGTTTTGCCTTTTATTCACACCCATGAAAAAGAACATGGTTAAGAGCAGTAAAATAAAGCCCGGGACGCGAGCCATATCTGTGTGGCTGACAGTGCACGTTGCATGATGGGTGACTCCGTGGGATTTGCGCCCTTTGTTGAAGCCACAGCGGAGACTCACTCAGAGGCCGGCTTGCATTATACACCAGCAGGCACTCTGCGCAGTCATGTGGACAGGAACTCGGCGAACTAATGGTGGCTCTAATGGGACTCTTGCCCTCGACCGTCACCACTTTTCCGTCTCTGCGGAGGGGAAATGGACAATGGGAATACCCAGGGGTGTTACCGCTACCAAATGATGGCCATGCATCTTGAAGGCAGGATCTGTCAGATCCTGATGAAGAGCAAAGCCCTTCAAATAAGGGAAGATGCTTCATTATAAAAGCAGTATATGAATAATGGGTTATTTATCACCACATATATGCTAGTGCAGTTATGTGCATTACTCATAAGTGTTATAGATCACCTTGCACCTTTGTAAAATACTGTAATCCATTAATGGAAAAGCAATCAAGCTACTGTATTAAGGAATCTCGCCTGTTGTGCAGAGGTAATAAAATGCAGAGACTCAAAGACTAACATTTCTTCTGGATGTGCTCATATTAAACATGACAACCTCTCTCGGCACATAGAGTTTAGAAAGTCCCTCAAAAAAAAAAAAAATGAAATCCGGAAATGGCCTTTCAGCAAAATCCATAAGGCTGCATCAAAAGCAGGATTTAAAGGAACTAGAGCGTGAAGAGAACGTCATTTTGCTGGGGGGGGGGGGGGGGGGGGGGGGGGCGGGGGCTGGTTCTCACTGAAGTGTATCAGGGCTGCTTGACTCATTTAAGGGTGATTGGTAACAATGATCTGGTCAAACCACTGTCTACCAAGATGTACTGTAAACTGACAGAAATAAACACAATTAGATTATCATTACCATTATTGGGACCCTCACACACTGTGACCTGGTTTCAAGAATTAGTCATCTGTCTACATATATCTTGTACATTTAGTTTTTGCTAACTTGCTAAAAGGTTTTGTTTTCAGCCTTTGCTGACCTAATTTTCTGCTTGATACCCCACCTGTAAGTATGTGGGAATAAGGTAAGATGGATAGTTTGTGACAAAGCAATGGCTGCCACTCAGGAAGGCTTTCTGATTGTTCAAAGCCAAAAATGTTTCCTTTTTCCTGCACATAAACACCTTATACTGGCAAAGTGATATTCTAATGCATGACAGCATTGCATCATTTTACAGCATTGTTTCCCCGCAATAAAACCTCCAGGCACATAACGTCCTTTTCAGTACTTGATGTTAAAAAAAAAAACAACATACAGATTTTTATCAAGTTCTATTTGAAAAGAAGCACTCGCCAAATACATTTGGTTAACCATGAAGGTACCGCTGCAGTTAAGTAATTGTGTTGAATGTCACAAAACAGATGTAATTATTATCATTATTATAGGAGGGTCAATATGTTTGTTCACCTGGCCTACCCAATTTATGGGTTCATTCATTTGTGAATGTTTGTTTTGAGGAACCATTCAGGTGACGTTCAACAAAGGCCAATATTTTCATTACATAAAAATGATGATTTTTAAAATCATTACCAATATGTAAACAAGTATAATCCTGTTTTTCATTTGTCCTAATTAATTACATGTTACATAGCTGTGCCACTGCTTGGTTGTAGGGGCCTAGCTAGTTTTAAGATTTAAATGACCAGCTTCTCCAGATTGTTTTAACCACTCACTCGCCCTTATTTACAGAAACTTACTAAAAAATGTTTAACTAACGGAGAAGCTACTCGCTGGCCCCCGGTTTGCTCTGCACTGGCAACTATAACTAGCTGCAAGCATTAATCACCGCTAAACAATCGCTTCCAGCAAATAAAACTCGAAGAAACGGCCTTAATCAAATTGTTTGCGCTTTGCGGCATCAGGGCGATTCGAAACGGTGGTGATTCCCAGCTGCCGAAATCTTTGAGCTTCAAGCCCTCGTCAAGCTAAACCTCGCCCTTCAAAAGGTAGCAACCCTAATTACAGCATGAAAGCAAATGCTAATTAATGAGCGGAACAGGACCGTTTTATACCGCCGTGCTTGTAAACAAAGGACTAGCAAGGCTGATTTTTTTGAAGAATATGAGCAAACTCGGGACAAAAAACTATACCAAGTATGATAATGGAACAATTCAGTATCACTCATTTTCACCTTTTGTTTTTTTAAATAATAAAATTATAATAACGCCAGCAAACGAGGTGCAGGCTGCACGGCTTGTTGAAAAGAGATAATTGTTGCCTTCTCAGATCACAGTTTTTTTTTTTTTTTGCTCATGCGGGCGGTGCACAAACACATAATTACAACACATTTACTGAAATACGACCCAGGACGAAGAACTAACTTGCCAATAACATGGCCCGGTGTGTTCGCCAGTTGTCACAGAATATATACGCCGGGCTTCTGATTACCTGATTAGCCTCGCAGGTTTTATTATTGCCGCCAGCCTCTTCATGGGCCCATCTAGTCAGCCATCTAATTTATGAATATGCAAACAGATCCTATTGTGACTGTAGCTGCAGACGGCCGTCGCCTTTCTAACAGTCCGCCTCTTACACAAGAGTTGTTCCTCGTCCACACTTGAAAGCTTTAGGGTTACAAAGCAGACCGTGATTGCCGCCGTGTTGCCTGGTACGGGGCTCCGTGGCAGCTGAATGCAAATTTGCCTTCTTAGTTTCATGATGATTTATCAAAAGCATTCCACGAACCGTTTATCTTAAAATATTGCTAGGTTTATAATAATCCTGAATGTCACGTGTCCGCTCTTTCATCAAAGATTATGCAAATATGCAGTAATGGTGCAGATGTAAAATCCCCAAACATAATAATAATAATAATAATTAATAATAATAGATGCTGAATCAACGTTGTTTTCGTATGCTGTTGCATGATTTTAAAAACTGCTATAAAGGTCCACCAGCAAGGCATTTCGTTTAGTGTCACAATAGCTGTGTTGTAGTGACATCTAGTGTTATTTTTGTAGACTGCTGCGCTGGTCAGGAAGACCCAGTGGGGAAAAAAATGCCTCTTCTTCGTTTCTGATTTATTATGGCATGGTGAATTTGATTCATGTCACCAGCACTGTGTGGGTTCTTGCCCTGTGTCCAGTGGGCATCCACACTGGCGTTCTAAAATGACCTGTGTCAAGTAACTGCGTGTGCCTTGGAATGGACTGCAATTCTGCCTCGTGCTTTCTGTTTCCTATGGATCCAGACTCACCATAAGCCTCTACTGGATAAAAAGTTATGGATAAGTTATTTATCAAAATATTTGTACTAGTTATGTTGTAGCAATGCAGGGGCAATTGTTAACATTTAGTGCATGGGTATAACTAGATTCTAAGAGCAAGAATTAGTGTATACCCCCACACAAACATACACACCCAACCAACAAAAAACCATCAGTTCATCTGAGCACCGTAATAAATTGTTAATGGAAACGGAACAATCTAATGGAATCCTAGAAGCAGAACACCCAGAATCACTGATAACTTCACTCATCTAATAACGTGTCTTAATAATAAGTGTATCTTTAGCCAAAGGTGGGGGACACTGCTTAGAGAATATACAGTAATCAATATGGATAAAAAAGGAAAAATTACTGTGCTCACTGAAATGACATCATAATTAAATCATAATGATTGACCCCTGGAAGTCAAATTCTATTTTCACCTCCCCCAGCCCCGCTCACCATAAGAGCCACTTTTTGCTGGGAACTGGGGGGTCGAGGGACTTGCCCAACGGCCCATAAACATGCCAGGGCCAGGCTTGAACTGGTGACCCGCTGGTCACGAGCATAGAAGCTTAGCGTACTGAGCCACACACAAGCAGACAGCTACTTAGTCCTGTTAAGAAACACATGAGGTACAAATGCAGACATGACTCACAGGAGTTACCACATGTGACCTCATGACAGTGTCATACGGCAAATGGCAGTGTCACGTCTCAAAACACAAGGGAGGCAGGAGCAGACGTAAGGGCAATCTGAGGAGGGATTTATTAAAAGGTAACAGGACCAGTGCAAACAGACAGGCCACGTGGGGTCAAACAAAAGGCACAACTAGTAAACGGGCAGATAGCAGAGCGTGCACTAGGGTTACATCGATGACGGACTGGGGAGCACAGGACTGGGAGGGTGAGGGAGGACGAGGGGGCAAATGAGGCATCTGGTGTGATCCGCGCAAGGGCTGGAACAAGAGGTAAGACACAACAGGCAACAGGAGTGGCTCATTAGCCACACTGGGGAGAGAGCAGGAGGGGCAGGAAGGCCGGGCATGAATGGCAGGCATGACAGTGACAGGCATGACAGTGACAGTACCAGAGCATGGAAACGCTAGCAAAAGTTGTTCTTGTTTCTGTCTTTGCCTGGAGTTTTTCATTATTCTGGGCATTTTTTTGGTTTGATGACACGCAAAAGCAGTTTTAAAAAGTTGAGTCCATTAAGATGGGAATGGAAAGCAGAAAACATGATGACTGGGTGTATCAATGGGCCGGTAGACATACAGTTCTAATGGACATTTTTGTGCTGGTAGAGGTACAGTTTTAATGGACATTGAAAACCATTTTTAATGGTCGTAATTACATTGTCTGTATGAATTAATAATTATCCTCATTATAATACATGCTATTTACAAAGTGTTCAAATTAACCCCATAACCTTTGACTTTAAATTTACTTCACTTTATCCACAGTCAAAAATATTCTCTTTGAACAGGATGAATTAAAAAAAATAACCCAATTTACTTAGATATGTCATTATACTTTGGCTCTGCAGGTATTTGCAGTTATTATATTTACATTTAAGTTAATTCAATTATTAAACATGGAACCCCACACCCAGTTCTGTAACAAAGAAAACAGTACCATCAATGGGCACCAGGGGGCAGTATGTTTCCATCGTGTTCGCATGTGACTCTCCTAGTTAGACTTTTGCGATATATACCAAGGAAGAGTCTGAAGTAGAATGGCACGTTTCCTCTCACATTCGGAATCTAATTAATGCAGAAGAAACAACCCTGAACTTCTTTGCACTTCTTGAACTTTGGCTGAAAGGCAGTTCATCGCGCGGTACCCATAATGCACTGGGGAATGCAGTTATTCCACAAAGCACACTGGAATACAGTTATACAGAAATCCCCATCTTCACTCACTTTTGGTGCAGCTTCAGTGGTCCAAAACCATCTTGGAGAATCTTACTGACAGGACCCTAATGACCGAATCCAACAGGTTTCTGCTCCTCCCCTCCTTCATCAGCAAGCTGAATGCTGACTGCAACCACTAGCTTCTCTACGCTAAACTGTCTAGCTGAAAATGGCCCAATTATGAAATGTTATTCAGTGTCAACAAAATAGCATTATAATTTCCATCCATCTATTTTCTAGACATGCTTGTCCTATGCAGGATTGCGGAGTTCCAGAGCCTACCCCAGAAGCTATGAACATAAGGCAGAGAATAAGCCTGATCAGGACACCAATCCATTACAGGCATTGTAATTTTATTCATCTACACCAGAATGGTGTATAGAATGATATTAATTTAAAAACAGTGATCACAAGAGCTGTAATGCATCTACTCAGTAGATACAGTGCTCCACAACCTTATGGATCTACTCAGTAGATACAGTGCTCCACAACCTTATGGATCTTTTGGACAGAACCTTAGCACCCTGGACCCAGAGCTCTTCCTATTCCATCCATTTAAACCAACCTTCCTTCCCATCTTACATCAGCAGGCAGAATTCTGCTGCTGTCCCTGTTTTAATGGTTAAGAGTTACGCTCAGAGCGTCTTGTCTCTGGAGAGATCCGATTCGCCATTTGATGTCCAGTGGGTTTGGAAAGTTTAATGACTGCACTGAGAAATTAAAAACATTTACTTAATGTGTTGTCAGACGAAACTCAGTGCCCCAGGACAGGAAAGAGAAAACATTTAGTCTGGAATTAAGCAAGCAGCCAACAGTAGAAATATGGTTAAAGCACATAACTCAGGCGATCTTCAGGCAAATGGATCCACCTTTTTCGAAACTGCAGCAAAAGTGTTGGAAAGAAGACAATTATAGTGCAAAAGCCTCCATTCAGGGCCGAAGAGAAGGACACAGTGTCATATCTCGCAGCTGGGAATTTTAATTACATCTTTTAGGCTGAGTGAGTGCAGGAGGAATACAAAATACACAAAGCACGCCAAGATGTTTTTTTTATTGAAAAGACCCGGGAAGCTTGGCTAGAAGTATCTTAGTCACAGACATTAGTGCTGCAGCCATTCTGAACAAAAAAATGTAGCCCACATCAACATAAATAAAAAAAAAAACCTGCTTATTATTAACATTCCAAGCCACTGAAACATAAAAGACATGCAGCCTTTAATAAGAATGTAACTCATCTGGCTCAATGTAATATATGAAATATGAAATACTCACTGAACCCGTGTTGCGACCTTTTCTGAAGCGCATGCCATTCTTTCTTGCGATTTTATGATTTTACGTAACAACACTGCTGATTTGTAAAGAAAGGGATTCCACGCTTTGGGTTCAGTAGGTCAAATTGTCACTTGATGTACCATATGTGATCATGCCTAAGCCTATTTTCTGTTCCTCTGCTGTGAGTGGACATATTGTAGTAATGTTGATTTGTATTTTTAAAGACATGTAGTGTCGTCCTTATTTAGATGGAAGCAATTCAGCAGTTGTCTAGTAGTTAATGCACGTTGTAGCTGGGCGACATGCAAACTTTAATAAACATACATATTGGAACAGTAGCAAATAGAGCACACCATGAGAAAAAAAGTGCCAATTTGTTCCTTCGAGGGTACAATCACTTGTCACTGGGGCTACACCCTCAAGGCCAGGCTGTAGGTAAGTGTACCTTTTAAGCTACAGAAATGGACTTTGAGGAACATTTTCAGACCATTGGGGGTTCATTAATGTTGTTTGTACCTTGGGTTACAAAACTGAACCAGGGCTGTACTCCTTTTTTCTGAAAGTGAACGTGTACACTACAGTAAAGTGCACTGCTTTAAGCGTTCACTGGAGGCTACATCCATCACAATATAAGCCTGACAACTGAGTTACGTGAGTTTCCGAAGCCGCAGTCTGATACTTGCTTTAAGGGGCCAACAAAGAGCCTGATGCTCGACCCTCATGATGAACTCCGTCTTCATTTCCAGCATCAGCAAGCACTTCAATAACAGCAGTCTACATTTTAGTGGGGACAACAAAGAGGTGCATAAGGGCCTCCTACATCTCCTGACAGCTGAGTTTCCTTACTCAATCTGTATGTTTGCACACATCTAAGAGCAAAGAGGAAAGGGATATTTAACAAGTCATGCTAAGGGGTAGCCGTTCGCCATTTAATCACTTACCAAGCGCTTAAGTTCAAAGCGGCCAAGGGAGCTTAGCAACGTGCACTTTTCTAGCTGTTTATGCAGCTGTGCTCCAGCAGGGGGCGCTGCTGCAACACAAGGTTAGATCATCCTAAATTCCATCTGCTGTTGGTTTCCAGGCCCTTGAAGCTGGTTCCTAATTAATGCAGTTCAGCTGGCCTTGCTTGGAAAGGAGAGACTAATGCTTTATACGGACCAGCTGGGGTGAAAAGCAAGGCGTGTGGTTTTGGAAACTCAGATGGTGAAAACTTTACAGAATTTGTTAACCAAAAATGATTTAGTTTCCAGTGTCCACTTTGAGAGTGAGGTGCCTTTCTCGTCTAAAACGACTCTTCGCACTGTAAGCTATCTCAGTCCCCATGTCATGTTTTCCTAAATTAACTCCTTTGTTTACATTATGACCAGAAGTAAAACACATTTGCTGCCTTATTTTAGCTTTTACGCTTTCGGGAATTCAAATTCTATTCTGTGGTGGATTTTGTGTATGTACGCTCCAACTGCTTGTCTACAGTGGTATCATTTGTTATTATTTATGGTTTGCTGTTGTACTTACTGTCTTGTGTTTATTTGTTGTATAGTGTTAAGGAAGCACATTAAAATTTCATTTTGCTATATGCACATAACAAGATAACTTTGAGATGACTCTTGCACAGTCCAAGCCCAAGCAGTTCCCAGCTAGCTACAGTTTTCAGATTGGTGCATACTTAGTGAAAGCATTCAGGACAACACTGTTGCAGTCAAATGTGCGTGACTCTCTCCCGATATAGAACTGTGGATTTTTTGCGGTTGTTATAACTGTTGGCTTTAGTCTGAGAAGTCACAGGTGCTGCTTCCATCCAGAGGTGACATTATCGTATGTCATACCGTGCATTTGCACCTGAAAATGTTTCCATCCACCCCTTCAGGGCTACATGTACCGCAAGTTCAAAACCAGCGCTTTAGATACTGCATTCTAATATTTGGTGCCATATTATTAACAAAAAAAAAAAAAGCCTTCATTTGGATTTCTAGTCACGCTATATATAGTGCTACTTGGGAGTAGACGTGCAATAGCGAGCTTTAAATTGCAGATTTAGTATATTGGTTAATTGAAGTAAATAATGACCTCACGTGTTACCATACACAGCATTCTGTTGCCACTGGACTGACTGCATTTTTCTCCTCTAAGGCTGCATAAATATGATTAACTCGATATCACAGGAGAATAACAGTGTCTAGGGACATCACCTTTTGCTGAATCTTTAGCTTTGGATTTCTGAGTCAGTATACATTCTCACTTTGTTTTTTTTGCATTGGCAGAGAACACGTTTTGCAATAAATACTTATTTAGACAAAAGAGATGCTTGCAACCTTTTAGGGAACGGAACCAAGTTTTCTAGTTGAAATGTTTCACTCTTCCTACAGTAATGCGTTAGTTTTTGTCGACGTTCTTTATCTCATTGTGTCGTACAGCAAGCTGGGAGCAAATTGAACTCCTCTTCAGTGATTGACTAGACCGTCTGCTGGAATCACCGGGAATGGGGGAAAAAAAGCAATAATCTATGAATGTGATACGTCAGAACCAGTTGACAGAATTGTGTCAGAACAATTTCTCGAAATTGTTTACATTTTCATGACAAATTACACTCTGGAGTATTTAAGAATAACAAATGTAATTTTAATGATTTGGAGGTGTTGGGGGCTTCTCGTGCCATTACAGAAGACATGATAGAATCCACCCAAAAAACGTTTTGCTTCACAAAATAAAAATCACCAGGATTTGACCCAAATAAAACTGCCATAGGTATAAATTGTTTACCTATTGTAGGTTATTTATAGTAAACAACACAAAGTTATAATAATGCTTCCTAGCCATTTGTTCTTTGTGAAATTTTCTTATGGTTATTAACGTGGGTTGGAAGTCATACTCTAGACTTTGGTTACCTGTAATCATTTCTGCGTTAACAGGTTTCCTCATGAAACGTCCTGGCTTGCCCCCGCCACTGTCCTGCTCCCTGTGAGGAACCACTAGAAGGATGTTTTTGAGCCGTCTTCTGTTTCCACTTCCAGTTTGGCGGCTCTTTTGGGGACATCGGGGCAGGAAGCGGTCGCAGCACGCAGCCGTCTCCCCGGCCCCAGGGTGGGGGTGGGGAGGGGGGTCCCACTCCAGGGTTAACCCCGCGAGTCCCAGCTAATGAGGAATTTCACGGGCCTCCACCCTGCGGCGTGGCCTGTCAGTCGCCACCCCCCCCCCCTTGCCGAGACGTGCCTCCTCCCGGGGGCCAGGGTCCGTCGGGGTGTAGCTGATGCGCGGGGAGATCCGGCGCTGCACAGTACATACATCACGCCGGTCATTAAGCCGGCGAGCGGCGGCACCTCCAGCCACCTAGCCGGCACATGCTGGGGGGGGGGATGGGGGGGCCTGTAAAGCCAGGCCTCTGTCACTCAGTGTCACATGAGTGAGGATTTATCAGGTCTCATGGTGGCATCTGCCCGCACGCTCATGAATAATGCAGCAGGCACCGAGGCACACTCTGATATTAATGGGGCTGATAGGAGCGAGGAGATGATCCTTTGTGCTACGAGCGATGCCTCTGGTTACTGACTGACCCCTCCACTGCCGGCAACATTCTGCTACACAGCAAGCTCAGTCTCAGCAGCCCCCCCCCCCCCCCCCCCCCCCCCCCCC
>JAODKL010000044.1:6976949-6991186 GCA_026780765.1 Petrocephalus schoutedeni
TGCAGAATGTGTCACATTAATATGTAGCTTCTGTAAATTCTTGGCTACTATTTTCCCCCCACGTTGCCCATAATTAAGTCATGCGTTTCGGTTGAACTGGAGCATCCCCGCGCCTACAGACGTGGCATCTAGGGCGAGCAGGCCCGCTAACGCGCCGAGGATCCTTCCCACTGTCAGGCCGCCTCCGGGGCATGAAGAACGGTGGCGCCTCGGGTGAAGCAGCGGAGGAACTCGAGCAGAAAGAAACAACACCCTGAAACGGCATCCCTGTCGAGACTCCACAACCTGAGCTACATTCACCAAGGGGGGCCAAGGCCACTGACGGAGTAAGAATTCCCTCTTAATTAATTCATTCGATATCACCACAATCTTATTTCAGTGATAGGCTGTGGACCGCCCATCCCTGCACAGGATAAAAAGGTGTAAAAAACAGATCAATAGGTGAATGAATGAATGAATGTATTGAATGATACTGATAAAAATACGCAAAGCCTACTAATAATGATACGCTAATCAATAATAAACAGTGTCACATAATTGTGTCCGTCCTGGTGCATACTTGCCACCCTTAAGGCTCAGTAAAACTCGGTATTTACTACTTGGCTTGTTTCGCTACAGTTTTGCGATGACAGCCCTGAGAAGAATATGACGATCTACGAAGAACAGCTCATTAAGTGATTCGTGGCTGCTGTTTCACAGCCCAAGGAAAACAAAGAGATCTCCGGGCTACTGTTTCGGGTTCTTCATCATGAGGAATTCTTCCAGCTATTCGGCTGAAACCGCTAATTTTGTAATATGGCCTGTCTTCTGTCCCATTGGTTTATTAACGTTTCTGGCAAAGCATTCACACACGGCACAATAAGTCAGAGACAGAAACCAAGAATATTAGGATGGCGGGGGGCTCATCTTTCCACTGTGCCATTTGCAAGCACTCTGAACCCCGATACGACTAAGAATAACTGTAAATGGGTTATTCAGAGGGAATGGTCTCACCTCCGAGCCTTGCCAAAACAGCTGGGCCTGCACAGGGAATGGATCTGGATGCTTGTACTCGCCTTGGCAGCAAGCCCTTCCCACAACCATACATCTCCTCTAGCAAAGCACCACATCAGCTGACTTAACGAGCTACACTTTTGTGGCGCGGACGGCCGTAAATGCCCGGCTGAGAGTATATCCTTACATTACACTGCCAGATAACAGTCAAGGCTTGTGTGTGCGTGAGTGTGTGTTTTATTTTGCTCTTCCCCAGAAACTGCAGGGCCAATACAGCATTCCCTCCCTGTCCTCCAGCTTCATACCAGTCTAGACCAGATACCCTCACGAGTAACACTATGGTCCAAAGGTTATGTGCATGGTATATAGAAAAGAAACTCAGGATGAAATATAGAACTTATTACGCCAGTGGCTTTGGAATATATACTATAAATCAAGATAAAATACTGCAGATTTTCATTTGACCTCCTGTATTGTGTCTCAGTGTAGCAAGAAGGCCTCTCTGTCATATATCACGTCCAATTCCGATCAAACCATGTAGGCTGGTAAAAATCTCAACTCTCTCAGCATCCGACAATACCTGACTGGCCCCTTGCCCACAATATATGTCCATTTTTAAGCTACTTTATGCACCCCCCCCACCCCAGTTTTAAACCGTAAAGTTGAATCACATGTGCGCTAACATTTCAAACCTCCTCTACAGAACGAACCTGTCAGTCTACCTGCCGAAGAGTGAGGCAGATTTTAGACTGTAGAGCTTAAGGGTATGTACAATTGACTCTCTACTTATTATAAGTGTGCCACTTAAGGATGAAAATATTTAGAAGTTACCATCAGAGATACTGAGGGAGGCGGTGTTCACGGGAGCTACAGGGTATGGAAACGGGAGGTTATGCCTCAGGAAGGGTAACTGTCCTCTTTAAAAAGTTTTATTTTTTATGACAAATCTGACTTCCACTCAACTTATGTGAACAATGTCATATCTTCATTCTAGTATGATTCCCCCACTTTACCATCATTTTAATTCCAGAAAGCTCCAGGGCCTACATTTTCAAGGAATGCGAGAATACAGAGCTAGATTGTTGGTGTCAAACCTACCATCACCAAGTACCATTCACAATTCATTCTGCATGTTCCTAAAATGAAAAGACACAAGCTTGAGGCCAAAATACAATAAAATGCCGGGACAGGAAATAAAGAAAAACATTCCTTTGCCCAATAAACAAATGGATTAACAAGTGTACATCTGTGGCAAACTCTGCCAAAGAGTAACACTGAAGCAAGCCAGGTGCTAACTAAATCATCCTGAGTTAAAGGGCAGTTTACCGTCAGGCTTTCAGGCTGATAATTCCCAGGAAGCAGTGTCCTAGAGCTGAGAGCTGCACTGCAGCGTCCTCAAGGTCGCGCAGTTGTGAGGAGAACAAATTCAAGCCGTGACACATGCATGCCGCACATACACCTCCGCGTGGCACCACCTCAACTTTGGTGCGTTCACACCATGCCAGACATCACTTCAGGGGTCCATTATATCGGGCGAACAATGAAAGGCTCAGTGTTAAACAGTTAATCAGTTTTACTTTTAAGAGTAAATGTAGAATAATTAATAAGATTTAAGTTATGTTCTTCCCCACATCATCAATATTAATAAGACATCTAGTTTGGGTGCCTTATTCTACATAGAAACTGTACTTCCCATTTTTCCCTCCAGAGTAAGACCACAAAATAAAATAAAAGCAAGATGACGTGACTTCGAGCTCCTGTTCAAAGCAACGCCTGTTCTTTTATCTGCGGATTTTATAGATAGACAAGCCCATAGCATCTGCCGTTTCCTGCTACCCAGCTTTGTCGTACGTGGTTTACAAGCTCCGCAAATGTAATAAATACGGCTTTAACCGCTCACACCCTGTCGACAGTACACGGTACTCCGGGACAGCTCGCGCTGGGAAATATTCCCGGTTAAGCTGTCTGTGGAAGCTGGCCTCCGGCCAGGAAGCATGCCACAGTACTGCCGCGTAGCTGCTCCTGTGACGCTAGCCCGCGAGTAAAGGAGGAAAATAAGGAATAAAAAGCCCCGAAACAGTCCACACGGAGACCTCCATACACATCTAAATACCCCATCGGCTCCCCGGCATTGCTTCAGACATGAGCGAAAGACTTTCATTCGCTGCCCACAACCACAATGGCAGAGGTCCCCGGGTCCGACTTGGCAGGACTTCTGAAATAACATGGTTGCTTCCTGCAGCTTCCAAAAGCCTGCTTGTTTCCCAGTTATTGTGAACACAGAGGGCCTCATACTGGCAGACCCATGGCAAGGGATTTTTGTGCCTCAACGTAGGCTTGAAGCTGGCCACGGGCCAAATGGAATAAAACTCCCATTAATGGGGCTGCGTGCGGCTCACCGATGCTCTGCTACCTTACAAACGGGGGAGAAAACTCCGAAAAATCTTTCATAATTTGCACCCACACATTTTCACTGAATCCTGATGGGGACCTCTAAACTTTCATAGAGGTGTTAACAAATAAGTGGCAAGAGAGGTGCCTTCTATTTTTAGCTCGTTCTATGGCATATGCATGCTGAGCCGCCCTCACTGACTTGTTTAGAGTAGCAAATGCATCTATAATTTCATGACAGCAAGCACGTACACTAAGGGGCCTGTGCCATCTCCACAGCTAAATAAAAAGCAGCACTCTCATGCTTCAAAAATAACCTTTTTATTAAACTCATCATTCTACCCAAATGTCTAGTCAATGATCGCACCATTAAGTGCGGAAAATGAACACTTTTACAATTGTTATGGACACATATCCTACTGCCCAACGTAAACGCAGAAAATGACTATATGACATGCCTACTAATAACTGGCATGTATACAGTATGCTAATGACAATACAGCACATTCATTTCTCCCCAAGGTTGTGATAATTCAGACAGTATAACTGCATGAATGTTGATTCATGTTCCAGCACTCGGACTCAGTGAAACAAACAGTACGAAACCAGCAATCTGCCTTCCCGCTGCATAAAAGATGGATGAAGAGGCCTACATTTCCCCCCTCTTCTCATCAAACCACTGCTTAATGCCTTGGCATCACCATATGGCAATACTGCTGCAGAACTGTGAATATGCGTTTGAAAGCAAACGTGTGAAACTTGTGCCAGCAGTCTATTCAAAAGACGCACTAGTTTTCCAAAATAGACCTAGGTACCTGTGAACCTTTAAAAATTGAGAGATTGGCCAGTCATCAAACTAAGCCATAGTGTGTGTGGATCTCACAGCACAAAAGTGTTCAGTTTTGTACATATTAAACCATACCGTAAGAAATTGTACTAAATATGCCTTTTTAGTGGGTAATAGTTAAGGACATGGACTCTTTATCTTGAAGGCTACTTGTTCAAGTCCCAGGTGTTCCCTATTATAGTACCCTTGAACAAGGTACTTATTTTGAATTGCTCTAGTAAAATATCCCACTGTATAAATGGCTAAGAATCAATATGTGAATGTAAATTAAATAATTAAATATTAATTACTAATATAACTGAAGAAATTGTTCAGACAAAATGTGCTCATACCCAGCCTTCAACCTGCAACAATTAAACTACATTTTAGATGCAGAAAATACATCTATATAGTCTACAGCCAATGCCACATAAAGTATTGCATTTCCCTTGTTGCAACTAACCACACAAGTTCCTTAAGAATCCACTTCAATTCAAGGAAAGTTGATTAGCATCACAAAAGTTAAGCAAATGCATAATTCATACAGAATGCATAAAAGACATTTAAAATTAAATTCCCTATTATCTTCAATGAATTGTTTAGGGCAACAGGTGGTTAAAAACAGAATTTTGGCTAGATGGGTGTCAGTAAAAGCAGTAACAGCATCTTTGGCCAGGTATTTAATCTGTGCTACTTCAACAAAAAATATATATCCGATTTGTCAAAATTATTTAAAAAAATACTGTAAGCTGAGAGAGAGTCACTTTAAATAAAAGAAAAAAAAAACGTAATCTAAATAATTCACTTTCATCAGCGGGCCTTTATCAGAGAACTTTTAACTACACAACTGTAACTGTTCATTTCATATTTACCCTGAACATCCCCCCAAATAAAGGCTATACTCCTCACACATTTATGGGTGCCGGCTCCCAGCTTCAACCTTGACAGGTGTCACCTGTCATTCAAGCGATGGCTTAATGTATCGCACAACCCTAAAGGGCTCTAGGATGCAAGGCTGCAAAAACAAAAGCCTTCATGTCTGAAAACTTGTTTGCACAAGTGACTTCAGGCACCAAACCTCCCCCCCAAAAAAAATCTCCTGCCAAAGTGTGGCACCGCACATTGACTTTTGCTGACAAGGCCACCTCTTATGTCAATTAAAAGGCTACAGGCAGATTGTGAATAAAACACAGCCCCAGGTACTGCGTTTCCCAGCGCTTCTGAGGACATGGCTTGCAAGAAAAAGGCCATAGCACACAGACATAAGCTTCAGGAATTCGTTTTTTTTCCACAATATTAGGCTTTTATCTTCCTGTTTTAAACTTAAATAAAGTAATCTGATCTGGCATATTCAACAAGTGATGACAGATGACCGGGTATCACCAAGCACAGCCAGCCAATTATACAGGTTGGCATAAGCGAGTATGCCATGTTTTAATGCAATGATTCCCATGGAAACAGCTGACCAAAATTATCATTTTAAAAAATCAAATATGACAGATGCATCTATTAGAGAAACGTCTCATTACCGCTACAATGTAACTATACTGTAACCAGCTATATTACGCCCTCATTTGCTTACACGTTAATAGCTGCTGTACAACTTATAACCAGTAGGCTTGCTGATAAAAAATATATTATAATTAAGAAAAAAAAAAACAAATATCGGGATAAAGGGGTGCAGCAGTGGAAGTTATGAGATTATACAGCTGTCAGCGGGGCTGTCGTTTTGCAGCGCTTCCCAGCCATGAAAGTTAACCAACCTTCCCTTGTGCTGAGTTTAAATAAATTATTACTTTACTTTTTTCGATTAGTTAACAGGCGTGAAACTGACAGTTAGCTAACTTCAACGGACAGTTAGCATGTTAGCTAAGCCCACCGCCTAGCGCTCACCCTAGTCCGGCTACAGAGCAGCCGGCC
The DNA here is from genome assembly GCA_026780765.1 of Petrocephalus schoutedeni. Taxonomy (NCBI): domain Eukaryota; kingdom Metazoa; phylum Chordata; class Actinopteri; order Osteoglossiformes; family Mormyridae; genus Petrocephalus; species Petrocephalus schoutedeni. The sequence continues at coordinate 6,983,080 of JAODKL010000044.1, forward strand.
GTTACCAGCGGTGCCTAAACAGTACTAGTTATCTAGTTTTAACTTACCAGTCGCCTGGTCTAACCCAGACTCGGCCTTTCTGGGTAAATAGTAAGCTATCCGGCGCTAACCTGCCCTGACCACGGCACCGGCGAAAGTTAGCTAGCCGGCTAGCCGCGCCAGCGGAAAAAGCAATGGGCGCCGGGGGGTTAAAAGTTTTTAAAAATTGGGGAAGGACGAACTTTTTGGGGAAAGAGTGTTTCGCGGAGGTGTCACCAGGTTACCGGGGGAAAGGGCGGCGGCGGCGCAGGGGACGCGGACGCCCGGGCGCGCTAGCCCTTAGCCGCCGCGGCGCGGGGTTCCTCACCAGGAAGCGGCTCGGCCGCTGGGGCTCCCGGCGCTGTGATGGCGGCGCTCTTCGCTTTCGGCCGCTGCCTCCGCTCGTCGCTCGCTTTGCCGCCTGCTACGGGCACATCGGGGCTGGGAAGGAGACAGAGAGGGGTCTAACACGGGCTGCCCCGCAGAGGCGGACGGTGATGCAGGTCCGGACAGGGGAGACGCTACTTTCAGCTAGTTGGTCTCCATTCGGGCGCAGTACTCATGTAAAGAGTCGGGCGTCCGCCGAGCAAAGGGGCGGGACGCGGGTCAGAGTAGGACCCTGCCGAAAGCAGAACCCAGGGATTACAACTCAGAATTAAAACGTGCTAAAACTAAATGTCACAAGCCTTCGTGATATTTTGTGTCCCTGCTTTCCCTTAACAACATGCCTTACAATCTCCTGATGTGTGTGTGTGTGTGTGTGTGTGTGTGTTTCGTGACTGGCAAGGTTCAGGACATTTTCAAGGAGAATCTGTGACTAGGTCTATCGCACTATACATGACTACAAGTCAAGAGCACTTAAGTAAATATATTTTTAACATGAAACCGTGGTTTCCTAATCATTTCTTCATCGTTTTCATAATATCTGAACCCTTACCAGAGAGGCAGTGCAGTTTGAAGCTGAGGATTTTAACTAGTTATTAGTAAACCTGCAATGTTTTGACTAAGAAAGCATGTTTCCTTACTATGGTGTTGTTCAACAAAACTACAGAAGACGGCACGGTATCGTTTTATATAATCCATCATGTGTAGTGTACAAATTAAACCAGATGTTCCTTAGGTAACATCTGCAAAATCTTATTATAACATCAGTTCGCAAATTAATTGCATATTAATTCACATTCCTTCTAACATAACTTGTTGATGTGCTCAGAGTTCGCAGAGATTTAGTTGGCAAATATGTGCTGTGAGAGGTTCATTTTCATTAAGGAACCTGTTCATTGGCAGTATATTATAAATATGAAAGGTCTGGTACAAGAATAACAATTGTGTGGTGTGTCTCCCACTCATCATCGGACCTGCTGTTAACCCTGTACTGGCAAATAAAAACATGCAACTGGTTTTTCACTAGAAGTGACTAGCAGCAAGAAAAAAGCATCAGTTGTGTTTTTAGATACCAAGAAATAAACAATAAATGCTAAGTAAAACATTATTTTATATACACCCACCTTTACCTTTGAAGAGATTGGTGATGTTTGGCGACTGTTAGTTGCTTTCAGGCTTTAGAGTGAATAATTACGAAGTCATGTGAGAAGTCATAGGCTTATCAAAGACTGTAGGAAAACCCACCCTTGACATTTGTGTATTTTTTATCTCATTTGGAAATTGTTAGATTTGATTTTAATTTCTTTTTGAGCATGTGTTTGTAATTAAAGGTCAAATTTACTTCTATGTAGGCACCTTTTAACAAATTGTAGAATTTCCATTGTATTGTTTTAACCAAAAAGTTGTTGACGTTTTTCTCTGCATAAGTGTTATCAGTTGTGTTCATTCCCTTTTGATTATTAACCAACAAAAACCAGACTCTGGATACTCATTGTGAAAGATGTTTGTTTTACACTCCTTGTATTCTGGCTGCATTAATGTCCATGGCTCTGTAAACAGTGTCCAGCCTTCTTCCTCCCATTTTATGCCTCATAGTAAAAGGTATACACTTTTTATTGAAATTAGCAATATTGCTGCATCCCGGACATGGCAGACACCCTCCAAGCACTTTTTAGTAAAATTTACGTTTCCCCAGAGTAAACCCCAGTTGCGTGCATCATTATTTTCTGAAGATGTTGCATCATGTAAAACCCAGAGAGCCCTTATCCATGCCCTTCCCCTCATGTGATGCATGCCTAGCGACAAGTATATGGGGCTGATATATGTGCTTAGCAATAGGAAAGGGAGGCAGTGACTCGGAACTGGCAGAAAGCCTATTACACGGCCACCGTGAGTCTGACACCTTGTCAGAGTAATGCACTCATTGCACCTTGCCAAGTGCAAGTCAGGCTTGGAGTTCTCTCTGTTGCCACCCTCTTTTTTTGGGCTCAAATCGCCAGTGTTGTCAGGCAACTGTTGCTTTGCTGACACCAATGTTTGCCATCAAAATAAAAAATCGACATATAGGACTGACACGAATCCGACCCCCCCACCCCCCAGAAAAACCAGCTTTAAACCTCATATATTTTTTTCCTCTCCCAAGTATTATATACGGGATTTATTTCCTGTCTTCCATGTAATGTTCCATCTAATTTGTGCACAAAACACTTTTCTGCATATGTTGCCTGCATTAATTACATACATTAAACAGAATTGTGTCTGAAGGTTGGTTATAGTTAAGGTCAGTGCACATTAATATATACGATTAATTTAGATGCATAGACACAGTATCACAGCATGATGAATCGTTTCCTTTGATCAGATGTTGGGCACGCTTTTAACATCCTGTACCTTCTCGTTACCTTTCCATCCCCCATCTTCCCCTCTCGATAGCTTTTTCAGTAGGTTCAGGCCAAAGAATTTGGGTCATGCTGCTTCCCGCTAAAATGACTCACGCTTCCTCCCATTAATGCTCTCACCATGATTCCTCTTCTGGCTAAACTTCTCAGCCTTTTGACTTTGCTAAAGTTGCTATTAGCAATTCTAAGGGACACTCTGAAAACTGAGATGGATTACAGCTTCACCCGGATCTTGAATTATAGCAAGCCACGTTGCTCAACCGTATACTTAAATAAAACTTTATTCCCCTTTTCTCAAATTGTGTATTATCCATCTGACGGGGAATTCTTTATGAGCTTGAAAGCCAGCTAATGTGGTAACAGATATATTCGCGTTGTTTCAGTGTGGGGGTGTTTCAGTGAGTAGCTTTTCCACCTCACACCTCCTGGGCTGTGGGTTTGAATCTGCTCCCAGCCCTGTGCATGTGCCATTCTCAGTGCGTTCCGCGGGCATCTGTGGGCTTTTCCTTTGTGCGCCCCGGTTTCCTCCCACGACTCTGAGACATGGTTAGGGAGTGCAAGGGAGACCTCGAGTGATATAACCTAATGTGCCAGAAGTTTCTTTTACAGGCAAATCAGTGGTTGAGAAAACCTGCTGCACATAATATTCCTAACTCCCGGCTTTGCCACGCGTAACATTAAGGACTTAATGGCAGTTCAAATTTTTGTATACTGTGAGTAGACTGAATCAGGACCAGATTAACAGAAATAAGTTGTTGCATACTCTGGGCAGTACAGGCAGAGTAGAAGCAGAATGATCCATATATCTTTCAACTTCTTATCCAGTACAGGCAACTTGGATCCTATCCCAGGGAGGACAGGGAACAGGCCCAAAAAATACCGTAGCTGGGCTGCGAATCCATTTTTGTGTACACAAACAAACTATAGGCAATATAGCCTATATACTAACTGCAAACTTTTAGAATGACAGCAGAGTACTCGAGGAAGGCCTATACCAAGGGTGAGATTTGAACCCTGGACCCATGAGGCTACAAGTACCAACCACTTAGAGGCCATGCCATCCTAAGATGCCTAGACATCCATGGCAACCACAGATGAGCATTATTCTTTCCCATGTTAGCTAGGGGATTGTCCTGTATTTAAATATTATTGGATTTTTCATAGAATGTGATCTTACTGCTTGATTCTATTCTTGATTGATAGTTTGTGATTCTGATGTACCCTAAATCTGGTAGATATGTCCCTGCCTTAGGGGATCAGAGTGTTGCTGATATTAGAATATTTTGTCTACATTTCTGAGTGTCACCAAAGACAGCAGGTAAGGTTATTTCTGTCCAAAGATCACCCCAAATTACTTAGGTTGTGTGAAAACCTGGTGGCTCTTTAGAATTAGGTTATGTCATCCATGCTCATAGGTGATCAAAAAGAATACTGTGCATCTCTCAACAACTTCCGTGGTTTCATACATAATACCGTTCCTCATTACATTTTCAACTGTACATATTTTTCAGCCTGGACAGTGTGCTGTACTTCCAGTATGGAATCAGGTGACTATTAAAACAAAATTACTTCATAAAAAAATCAAATGCAATCGTCAGTGTAAAGTTCTGGCCCTAATGACACTGCAACGTAACAGCATCAAGAAAGCAATTCCAGATAGCTGTTTATTATTGTCGACAACAAAAACGGATGCATCAAACAGAAAATATCTCCTGTACATATTAGGAAATGTCAACAAAGTGGAAAAGTGCATGCAAAATTTGATTCCCTCTCATATTTTTTACGTCTGTGATTTATTTATTTTTTTGGCATGGACAGGCGGCAAAGCCTGTCCGTCTCCAAGGTCAGCCCAAGTTTGATGGCAGCTCTGCCGGTCTGGGTTTCAAGGTAATCACATGATGCTCAGAATTAAATATGTAACAGAAAAAAACATCAAGCTGATGCTGTAGTACATGTGCCTTTGTACAAGTGTTTTGCAACAGGGTTTTATTACTCAACGCTGTTTTATAGTCTGTTTCCTTAGTATCATGCAGTTGCCCCTTCTACTTGCTGCCAGGTTGCTCTGATATATATTTATGAATATGTACAAGTTTTTTTTTTATGGCGAAAACTTCATTCCAGTACAAATCTTGTCTGACAATGACAGTTTAAAAAAAAATACAGTGGTTTCTCCTCTGGTGATGGGCTCAGACATTCAACAAATATTTCTAAGGTCGATTTTTACATTTTTTTGTTAGATTGTTACTTTTTTTTTGTAATTTCGTAAAAATTTTATCCTAATTGTCTTTGTCTTCAACGGTGAGGAATTCCGATCAAAGTTTTCCTTCTTTTAATACTTTAGGGAATTTTCAAACGTCGGGAGGAGTGGCTGTAATACCCCAAGATTTGTTCTCCCTGAAAGAAATCATAAAGTAACAATTTATTAAACTACAGAGCAACCTGGCTTTATGGGGTCTGCATTTTGTTTTACTTCAATTCTTCACTAAATTAATATATGCTTCTCAGCAATCACTATGTTTCATGTAATATAAGTAGCTATATTCATGCATTAAACATCTACATTTTGGTACTGGTCACAGAAGTATAATTGTGTATCTAAGGGGCATTACTTCAAAATGATGAACACCATGAAAATTTAAAAGAATAAAAACTGTAAAAAGTTTTCATTTTATCAGTGAACATTTAATCATGACACTAAAAATAAACAGTGTAAACAGTGCCAGTCATTCTTATATAATACTCAACACATTCAAATTGTAAATATAATAAAATAAAAGTCATTTAAAGCAAAGTATTTTTATTCACACAAATTTAATAAGATATATAACAACCGTTTGGTCCATAAATATCTAAGGGGAAATAATATCTATACACCATCTTTATCAAGAAACAAGGAAACATGGACAATCTTGTTAGAACAGTTACTGTACTATAAACACAAAAAATCAATAGATCAGATTTCTTGGACTACTCAATTATATCTGAGAGAGTACACAAGTGCCTATGATATTATCGTCCCATCTGAACAGCAGATACCATTGAAAGATCTTCAGAAATAAGATAACAGTACAAAATTAACGAGCCATTAAAAGGATGTAAATCAGTTAACAAACGACACATATCCTGAATCTCACAAACTCTTCCAAGTTATAGAATAAGGCACATTGCAGAGCTGAGTTAGGCATCTACTTTATAAGAGTAGATCAATTGTACCATTTTGTTCTACAAAAGAACAAATTTTGACACACTTACAATGAAATGTACTTAACCTCAGTAAGGACCAGAAGGAAAAAGTTTTTGGTCTGTTCAGTGGTAAGTGTCCATAAAGAAATAAACAAGATGTTAAAAATAGGATTGGGTATGGATAACGCTATAATTAACTGCCTCATGTTCCACTTGTTTAAGGTCTTTTACACCTCTAGCAATATATATCCTTAGCTTCTCAGTCTCTGTTTTAGTTGTTTCAATCTAATTTGAACACCCTGAACAATTCAACAAAAACACGTCAGATGGGCATCATATTGGTACAGTCTCCAATCTGCATTTGTTTACATCGTTTAAGCCTTGCTCCTGGTTCCACCCACCATCAAGATGTCTTCCTGTACTTGCTTAAAGAACATCTGTCAAATGCCACAGTAGTGGGATTTCCTAAACGTGATCTGCTGTCATTTATTCCACTGTTAGACCACTGATTCTTCAATTTTTCATCGTACCATTTTAATTTGAATGAATGCTAAAATATAGGTTGTTTATACATTTACCACGGTATACATCTTGATTCTCGATAAGCTGTAAGCCGATAAAATATAGTTTTACTACCACCTGAATTTTGAATTCGTTTTAAAATCTAAATTCTAATTAGTAATTTATTTGTTTGTGTGTATTACTTTTTTATTTATTTAAAATCTGTGTGATGGTAGGTCATTTTAAGTTCGTACCCTACATATTAGGCAGACTGATAATTTGCATATTACCCAGTTGGAGCTGTTGATTTGGATATAGTGCATATATAAAGAATTGGGCTGGTTGGTGGTCACGTTCCAAATATATACAAAATAAATATTATTTATGAGTTGATGAAGAATAAGTTCTGACATAATTTAACAGTGTTCCCTTTATACTAAATGAAATAGAATGTTTTGGATGTGTTACCATGATTTTCAACGTAACGTTGAAATGTTTATGATTTATTTCTCAAAAGCCATTATTTTATTCCACACAGTTATCATCGATATTAATCCACCCAATACTTAAACACCAATTACTGAATATCTAGCTATAAAAGAAACCCCCAAGCAAATCCTACACACCAAAAATTTTGTCTTTTTTTTTTGTTGGTTTATTTGATTCTTTGCTCTTCCGAGATTTGTCTCTCTCCGGTCATTAAAAATATCTTGTAACGTCTTGTAAAGGAAAAAAAAAAAAAGAAAAAGAAAAAAATTTGTTAGAAAAGGTTTGTTAAGGTAGTTTGGGAAGGACTCCCAGATTCGTGGCTGTCCAGACTAGAGGTCACTGATGTCACTACAGTGATAGAGGGATTGGTCAGGTCTGTTAGTGTGGTCGCAGTGCTGGGTGGGGTGAGCGTGCCGCTGTCAGATGAAGGCGGAGGTAGGGACGTGCCTTCGGCCTTATCAACACCCCCATTCTCCTGTCGCAAAACGTTCCTTCTGAATTTGGCTCTGGCATTTTGGAACCAAACCTGCAAACCAATCCCAACGGCTTTACTTCCAAAACTCCGATTATGTCTGTTTATTATTATTATTATTATTATTTATTTTTTTAAATGCATGTTATTCTGTATTTAACGAACACCAAAGATTTGCTGAGCACATGTACAATTACTGTTTTTTTTTTTTTTTTTTTAAAGAGGGGACGACAATATCGTTTAGGGTACATTTAAGCTCTGAGGTGCTGGTTTTGGTTTAGTTTAACATCAGGAATTAAGGACCAACCTATAATGTTGGCCAAAACGGAGGCAGAATGTTGCATTCACCAATACGTCAACATATTATAGATTTTAAATAATATGATAGCCTTTTGCGCACATGTAAAATTACTGTGTATTTTCCCCTCTGGTATTCTTAAATATTCCACAGGAATTAATTATCTTTAAGACAAACAATTTAAAATGCATTTACTTTCTAGACTCCATGAAGATACTCTATTTCCAAAAAAGTGGATGAAACATACCGATCCTATCCACTGCAAACTTCATCTACTCTGCCTCAGAACTAACACTAAAGCATGTAAAATGGCTCCAAATGCGAAATCATAAAACAGAAAACCGCGGACACAAAAAAGGATGG
>JAODKL010000044.1:7002710-7017200 GCA_026780765.1 Petrocephalus schoutedeni
ACACCCCCCTTGCACCCCCACGATACCCTGCATAAATATTTAGACCAAGAGCTATTCAGGACTACCTCAGCTTATTGTTAATAACTAAAATTTCTTGGATTGCACGGTCATAAGAAATGGATTTCAAAATTCAGTTCTGGTATGTATTCTGTTCTTTTATAAATGAAGAAAACAAACTGTGAAAAATAACCGGGTATCCAGAAATAAAATCATTCCCATGTCCAGTTAAATGCTCCAGTGCGTCACAATCAATTATTTTTAATTTAAATGTAGATGTTCATTCATCACATTCATCAGTTAAGAGTCAATAGTGCAAGCCTTGTATCCCTGATTTTGTAGCTCCTATATAGCTAGTGTGCTATAAGCCATCATATAAATATTAACGCTGTGTGTATAAAGAAAATAGATTGGATGTTGTCACTACCCATCCATTTTCCAACCAGTTATCCTGCTTAGGGTCACAGGGGGCCATGCATACACAGTCCAGGCAATTTAGAGGCACCAATTAGCCTAACGGCTGGAGGAAACCACAGTACCCAGAGGGACCCAGCAGGACCCAGGGAGAACACGCAGACCCTGCCCACGCAGAGTGGACGTTGGACTCAAATCCCCAACGTGAGAGATGTGATCTGAAAATGCTGCCTACTGACTCACCATATTACCTTTTCTCACCATATGTCACATTCAAAGGCTTGACATTACAGCCCATATACCTCGAATATCATTGGCTACTTCGCTTTTAGCATTTAAATCAGTTTCATAGGCAGACCCGCTTAAAAATTGAGCTCCATACGCTTTCTATAAGTAGCTAAGTAACTATCATACGAGTTAATAGGCATCCCATCCACTGGGACCCCTACGTTTTGCCCTGAGCTTCCTGAAATAAGCTGCCAGGCTTGCCCAGACCATGCATTGTTTAAACACTAGTCAAAATTGAATAGATTGATGAATATTCTGCTTGTCAGTTACCAGTAGTTCTGTGGGAATCTGCTCTTGTAAAGGCAGTACAAAATTAGCTATTGTCTCTGCATAAAAAACTATGTGTTGGTCAGCCGTGAGTTTCCTGGCTGTGAAGAGTAGCTCCGGCCCTTAGCATGACCACTGGGTCCCTTGGTGAAGCAAACGGGCTCGACAACAAGCTGACCGGGTAAGCGACGAGGTCGGCGATCCTCGCCATGCCACCAGGATCATTTCTCCTGACTCGTGCAGCCAGCAAAGCTGTCCTCTTCGACACTATTCTGACCCCCGACTGTCATACGGATGCACTCACCCTGATCAGAAGTCAGTTTCCATGGGTTACACCAAGAGAACTGGGAGACGGTAAAATAATCCTGATGTGCATACTTTCACTCATTGTTTCTGACCACCTTTGTCTAATATTGAAGCATATGTCACACCTCAAGAGCTGAAGCCTAGAAATAACGGGTGCAAAGCCGGGGGAGGTGAATTGGACACTGCTCCTTCTCAGCAAACTTACACCTACAGACATATTTATGGGCCTGGGGGCGAACATGCAGTCTGCGGGACCCATACCCTGGTCTTCTGAGGTGTGATGCAGACATGCTGACCACCATACTGACCACCATGCCTCCATGCCCAACCAATTTATGCATCTGAATAGTTTTGTAATGTAATTAGGCCTCTTCTTTGACCTTGGACTCCCATTTTACAACCTACTGGTAATAAGTCCCTAACTGTTCTGGTACATTTTACTCTTGTACAAGACAGTTTTATTCTTTATTCTGTAACCTTGGAATGATTTTGAGACAGACAAGTCATTTGATAAGGTTTAGATGGTTGTCTGGAAAAGACTTAAGGAGAATGTCAAATTGAGTTAAATTACTTCAAGCACGGCAGGTCTGCCATAAGTTGATTTAGGACATTGCAGATATGCCAGGCATACTTGTAGTTACAGTATCAGACCTGAGACTGATACAGTTTTATGAGGTTCTACATCATTTTGACTCCTAAGATCTCCTTGCAGCCAGTTCAACAGCTCTCATTCTGAACTCACTAAACTTGATAAACTATTTCTTTAAAGTCAGGCTCAGTTGTGAGTCTTTTTATGTTTTCTTCAGTGCCTATTCAATAATACCATAAGTATTGTGCTCTTTTTTATGTAGTAAAATAGCAGCCTTCATTGAGCAGCCTTCCATGAAAAACATGGAACTGAAGATGCGCAATGGACTCAACTAACATAAACGATCAAAATAAATCCATGTTGCTCACCATGAAAAGAAATGGGACCATGTTTTACCTGGCTTTATACCGTAATCTGACCAAGCTCAGCCTGCATGAACAGCCACTCACTCAGTACTCAATACCATCTATTCACCCAGAAGAGGACAGCCGAGACACATCGCCATTTACACGAGTCCATCACGACTCCACGGTGTCTAGCTGACCTCTTGTGTTCAGATTTCATTACCGCCTGTTACTTCCCCTAGAAGGTCAAATGGTCCTGCTCCCAGTTATCGTGACGACCTTTTTGCGGATGTATCAGGACGCATTAGCCTCCGCGCTACAAAAGAAATGTGGTCAAAAGTGTCCCAGACCGCCATGGCACATGGTTAGAGTTATCGGATCACAGTGAGTCTAGGCGGCTGTTTACGCTCGTACGTAGTGCTGTCTACCTGTGATCTAGTCGCCCAAGACGCATTTTAAAACTAAGCGCCAACAGAGCTATGGAGATGCCAGATCACCTACCTGCACATTGTTAGACTGCTGGGGCAAAGTAGGTTATCTGAAGGAAGCCCACACAAGATGGGGAGAGAATATATACATGGACGGAAGCGGAATTCAGAACCCCAGCCCCGGGGGCGCGAGGCATTTTCAAAATACTAAACTGATACCCTTTCGCCACTTTATGCAGCTGGGTATTTTAGTGTGGAAAAGCAAGGCGAGCATGTTTGTGAATAAGCTCAGCTCCTGGGATTGGAACGGGGGACCTTCCGCCCTCGTGTCCTATAAACACTACATGTCACTGCATATAATGTTGTCTTCTGGCAGGTGAGGTGCTGATGCTCTAAATCTGGTGCTAAAGGACATACATCTGTAGGTGTTCTATCCACTATAAGTGACAAGTGACACCACAGGTAAGAGAAATCAATTATGTCTATAGTTGGTCAATACTAATGATGGCAACTGCTGGCTGGACCACGATCATCAATGTTTCAATCCGTGAGTTTCGTCTCGCCAGTAGACATATAATACCATAATGAAGTAAAAGCAATGTAAAGACTGATAAAGTGGTTTTATTTTTACTAAACATTTAAGGAAGGACACTCCTACGAAAACCAGCACTAAATAACTCAGAGATATAAAAAAACTGCTTTTATTTTATCCCTCAAGTTTCACAGAGATAAGTCAACAGGCAAGAAATCTCCAGCAGCGTCTGTGCGCTTGTCATTTCAGACGGCGTCACGGCGTCCCATCGCCAAACTGGTATTGTGCTGTGAATTTCCCCACTGTGGCACTGTCAGCGAGATGTTGATCTTCCTAGATTTATCTCACACGTGACACTCCATATCGGCAGACCCTCCCGTCAGCACCCGCTGAGCCATGTGTCCAAGAAAGCTGCGTCTGTGGGGTTCTGTGTAGACCGGCTTTCCCCCAGAGCCTTCCGTGGAGATGCCGGGGCTGGGATACAGCTTCTGCCTAGTCCACCGTTCACCTTCATCCACCTTGAGGTCTTGTGAACATGCTACACTAAGTCTCAGCTTGCCAGCTTCTCCGCACCTCGTCAATACACAGATGCTATTGTCCTCTCCATAACTGTGCCTAATATACTGAATATTTTCCCATTATGTTCTTGCATATAATTTGGATAGAGAGTTTATAACTAGGATGACCTTATGTCCTCTTTTTTTTGGGACCTAAAAATTGCCTGAAATATCTGGGATCTTGCTTCATGTCATGTTGATATTTGCTTTCTACATTTGGAATACTTCCTGCATGTATATTTGTGCTGCTTTGGGGCCTCTCTCTGTCCTGACCCCAGTCTCCTCTTCTTTGAAAACCAAAATATGGTCACCCTATTATAACTGACTCACAGGGCTGGTGACTATCTCCATACATCATGCTGCTCCAACTTTATGAAAATATCAGAGAAACCATTGCATAAATTATTTCAGCAATATGCTAATAAACATTTTAAAAGCTGTAAAGAAATGCAAAGTCTAATAAACCATTCCAGTGCTATTGATTAAACTGGCATTTTAAAGATTTGCAGTGAAATATTAATAAACAACAGCAAATTCAGTACTTCAAGGGTACCCGTGGCGCTGAGCCATCTCTGCTAATGTTGATATGATTAATATGACAGCTTTTCTTTTTATAAAGCGATACCACATTGCACGACACTAGATTCCAGCATATTGTACTGCATTTGATTAAACCATCTGCTTATTACAACAAGTTCTTAGCAGATTATGCTTTTGATATAGTCACACAAGAATTTTTTAAGCACGTAGGTGTGTTTCGTTTATCAATCTCGTAAATGGTTTAATACATAAAAAATTATTCCTGATGGCTATGGGCGCACAATGTTTATAGCATGTTTCTGTTTTTTTTTCTTTTTGGATCTGCTGGGCACTCCCTTGATACAGTCAGAACTGGAGCAAAATGTGTACAGTCTGTACATTTTACATAAAGTTATGGGTTTAAATATATACCAAGATACATTTAACAGATCCATCCCCAGCAGAAATCAGAGAGCTGTCCACGCTCCCTTAGCATAAACAGAAATATACATGTGATGCGTACTATAGATGGTGGATATAATCCCAATGCGTGCATTTTAGTGGCAAAATTGAATTAGACTAGAGATTATCATGAACAAAACAGTGTTTCATTTGCCAAGGGTGCCGGGACTCTGTGGGGAATGTAGAAGATCTTTGATGGTATTTATATGAAAGAACAAATAATTTAATTTTTCAGTTTGTCTTCTCATTTAAGGTTTACTAGTAAAAGAAGAATAGCTGGGGCTGAAGTCTTTATCGAGATGCTTGCCGAACTGATACACGAGAGCCTCGGCTGCCGGGCATAGGTGTCATCAATGAAGTTTCTACCAACTGGACTCGAGTCCACTCCACTGAGAAAGGAAAGAAGAAAGAACCACCTTTCGCGAGGTGTTCAGATAGACACTGCGGCGTGGGATAATGAGAAACTGCAGATGCAATATCTGCCTACCATTTGTTAGCGGCGAGACGGAAAAGGAACATGACACAGGTAGGAAACAGAAGGTGGATCCGGGCTAGCTTTGTGAAAGATACTAGGATTAGGGATGAATTGCGGGTCACATCAGGGAATATCCAAGCTGAGCAGGGTTTATTATTTGACGACGAATTGTACATAAAGCCACAGAGGCGGCAAATCAAAGCCATTTTTCCCCCCCCCCCCCCCCCCCCACCTGCTGAGACATGTTTTTGGAACAAGAAGGCGTAAGAAAAAGAAAAGGATCTTAGCTGAAGAAACGTGCAAGTTAGAAGAGAAGGCGATGACAAAAAGTAGGCGTTTACAACAGCTGCTTAAAGGGCATCAAAAGCAACTGAGAGGCGAGGAGAATTAAAGGAAGTAACCATATTATCAGCAGAAGCAGCAGAAGAGGCCGGCCTGCCAGCCACAAGGTAGAGATATGGTTGGGGTAGAGCAACAAACCAGGTTTATTGATAAAAGGTGATGATACAACTAAGCGGCAGCTGATGGGACGTGCATTTTGAAGGGCCGGCGAACTAACTAGCACCGACGGTGCGGATTTATCGACAGGAGAACATGAAGGTCAGCTAGCGGTGCTCCTGCTGATGCACTGTAGAGTATGGCTGCTGGAGCAGTCATATATTCGGAGGCGATGTGGAATTATGAAAATTCACCCATGACAGTTGGTGTGGCAGCCTGTCAGGTAGCCAAAAAAAAAATAAAAAAATCACGAAAGCATATGAGGTAGGAGGAGTAGGCAACCCAGTTCTCATACAAGAAAAGAAACCCAGAGTACCTGCAACATATGGCCACCTGGATCAAGTGAGCACAATAATTGCCCTAATTAAATGATTAACGGTTTGAGGACAAGCCACCAGACGCATCTCTGACACTCAGAACTATGATGACCTATCTTTGCTCTAACGGCAAGCAACCAAATTCGTCGGGAACATCTGGCTGGTTTAACAATATCGTCCTACTCTTATGTTACTAAAACCGGATACTAACAATTTAAGTGTATATTTTATTTTTTGGTCAGATGGCTATTCTTACTGATTTCTGAATGCGCCATATCCACAATATGTTAATCATTTAGATTTCAACACACCGGTGTCTCACTTTCTGGAAATAGTATGGATTTCCATAGCAGTGTGTTGTTTTCTTTTCTTTTTTCGACACCACGCTTCTTAACCACGGAAAGTGGACCATGCTATTGTGAGGCTTTGACTGCATTATTTGTCATCGCGTGTCATGTGACTCATGCGGGAGAATCGTGCCCCTGCCCTTGCCTGCCTGATTGACCCCGTATGCCGTGCTGATTCAGTGAGTGTCAGACAGAATTAGCATACAATATTCCCATTGTTTAAATACGCAAATATTCCTCCTCACAGTGACATTCCCTCAGGTGAAACTTCCTCTTTTTCTTTTTGAGAAGGACAGCGAGAGCAAGGACACTGCTGCAAAACATGCGAGCCTCCAGCTCCGTGAACGTGTGTGTCCCCTTGGCTCAATTGTGCATTATAAGGACGTACAGAAACACAACAAGTTGGGCTAAAATTAACATAAGGATAATGCACTATGAGATGTATACCCTCTTCCTGCTGAGGTGTTTGGCACAAGAAGGTGTAAAATTGGAGCTAAAATGACAAGGAGCACTTTGAATGCTGACGAGTAATATTCTCTTACCTATCTACCATTCAGAACTTCAGTAAGATCATGTCATTGGAAAGCCTGAAGACCCAAAAAGAAGAAAGAACATTCTTGGAGAATCGTGTCTATATGGCTGCCAAGCGTTCACATGGACCTGATAGCACGGAGCAATAAGGATCATTTACCACACTTAGGATGATAAACAATAATCGGTTCCATACTGAGATGGCTTATGATCTTACGTGTCACACTGATGAAGGCCTAGTCCCAAAATGTTAGTGCTACAGCCACGACGGAGCATGAATCAGGAGAAGGGTAGCCATCTCAGTTTGGATTTGATTCGATTACCGTTAATGTGACTGTATTGCATGGATGATGAACTGATGGTATTAATCATTTAAGGCAGAACATTGTGTTTCAAATGACTTTTTCTGGATTTCTGGATTCTGGATTTTCTGGGTGAGGCACCAACATTCCACAAAATCCTAAATTCAAGGATATGCAGATGCTACCAGCTTACTGCACCAGCCCTTGAGATGCTCAGCTGTGTTGAGGGCCCGCACAGGGTGCTCAGGCCATGCTAGTTAACACACGCCCTCTTCACACGTCGACTGTACTTGGACTCCTGACCCACGTTTGCAGATCTTTGCGTTCAATCTCCTAACCTGTAACGAAACATCGCACTGTGATTCGCATGAGTGCTGCCATTTACAGACAGAATTTTAGAGGCAATAATTATCTCTTTATGCAGACAACTGAGTGTTTTAATTTATTATATATTTTTTTTAATTCTTGTTGAGTTTTGTAGGAAGCAGGTGGTGTGAACATATGGCTTGCGAGTGCACCTGACGCAGTTTCCGTCCATCTAAAACTGGAATCAACATCAACCCCCAAGGTTAAAATCTTTAACAACTACTCAGTATTTTTGAAACCCGATTAGAGCTGGGAATGGACAGACTGCAAACTATCAGTCACTGACTGACAATAAGCATTTCTGATTCATATTTCTTCTTGGCAAATTTACTGTTTTAGTTGGTAATGAAAGATTTTGGCTACTTATATGCCAACACTGCAACTAACTAATAGGCAAAATCAAGTCAAAAACTGGGGGAGGTGTGGAGATACAGTGGTTGCCACTATTGGTTCACACTTCTGGGACCAGGGTTCGAGTCGCTATATATGTGTAATTTGCATGTTCCCTCTGTGTCATTATGGGGTTTCCTCAAAGTTCTTCAGTTTCCTCCCTGCAATCTAAAACAATACTACAGTCAACTGGAGTTAGTAAATAGCCTACAGGTATGAATGGAGTGTGAGTATGCCCTGTGATGGGCTGGCACCCCATCCTGGGTTATTTCCTACCTTACCCCCATTGGCCCCAGACCCCCACAACCCTGAATCGGACAAGCGGGTACAGAAAACGGGTGGATGGAAGTTGTAAATTGTGCAGCCATTGCTGGTACCTTCAATAGCTCTTTTTGGATATCATGGCCATTTTAATAGTAGCAGTATGACTAAGAAACTTGGTTTTGCCCTCGTTCCTATAAAGAAAGTTAGGCGTGTTTTTCTTTCATTTTCAGTGGAAAATTGCCAATTTTCTATATAGTTTGAAGAACGGACAGAAGGCAGTGCTCCGGATTAATGGTTCATGTTTGCAATATTTCATGAGAGAATATATGTTAGTGATATTTTATTTTAATAAAAAAAATGTATTTTGTTCAATATACAGTAATTATACACAAAATTCACTTCTTGTAAGTCGGCATGTGGACAGGCATATTTGCACAATAACCTGTTGAAATTTAAGTTTAATCTAAGCACTGAAACTTATTAAATTTCTACAGTGGAATTCAAGCTGTTATGTTTTCTGAGATGCTAAATGTTCCAAAAAATGTTAGATTAATGTTAGTCCTTGCATCCATTGACCATAAAACAGCCATAAAACTGTGTTCCTCCAAGTGCAACACCATATCTCTAGTGCTATTTTTATTTATGCGGTTTTACAGTGATTTTTTTCCCCATGGGAGTATGTCACAAGTCCTCAGAAGGTGTAAACATCTCAAAGGTGCAGATACCCTCACTGTAGCAAATGATACTGCATGTCTGCCAGGATTTGATTGGGAGGATGTAGGAAGATAGCGTAGCCGCGCAAAGCTAAAAGATAATTCCCCCAGTTTAAGCAGTTTAGTTTAATTTAATACTTCTGCTGAGATTTATGCAAGATGACAGCAATTGATGTGACAACTTAAAGCGAGCAGGAGTGTTTTATTCCTTGGCATGGCAGTTTTAATTTTTTTTTTCTTGAGTCACGCATTCACCTAGACATGTTGCCAAAACGCTGTTAGAAACATGTGACAGAGTCAGCCACAAGTGTCTTTTTTTTTTTTGCATTTGGACAAGTTCATTTAACACGCAGGCCAGGCGAACTGTGTACAGCTAAAATAACTCCAGTGATCCATCAGTAAAGAGATCACCACTCTTAGCTGGTGGCTTTGGCTCTGCTTCTGTTCCACCCCCTCGTTAGTGTGAGAAAAGAAAGAAAACCTCTCTCTAACAATGGAAATGTACACCATATGCTCAGCTGACATCTCTATCAGGTGCACAGCGGGTTGTTAGCTTTACCGTACTTTACTCTCACCCGGCCATCTGATACGGGCTCACCCCACATCTCCACTAACTGACGAAAAGTCTTTACAAGTATGCAAATATCTGACACAAAACCAATACAAATCTAACATAAATATCCCAATAATTAATCAATATAGGGTACTGCAGTAATTTTCATCACTGTAGTCCTTGCTCAGGTAAATGATAAGCGTATATGATGTATTCATTAAAAATAGATACAGATGTGGTACAATATTGTACCACAGTTATGTAAATTAATGATTATACAAGGCTGTATTTTCATAGCAGAAGCAATGGATTTAAAATTAGAACTATTCTTTATAACGAAAATGGTAGATTTTTACAATTTATTCTAGTAATTCACATAGGTAATAAGGAAGCCTTCTCAGCTGAACATACCAGTGCTTCTAACAGTATGAGTTGAGTAGCTAGTTAGAAACGTTTCTAGAGCACACACAGTACTAAAACTGATCACTGATCCGTCCATCACTGCATTTTCCTGATAATTAGTGTGGGGATTTTTATAAAAATTCTCAATACTTACCTGCGAGGGAAATTTCAAGAGCATGAACAAAAATGAATGCATATGTTTTATGCATATATATTTCAGATAATGATACTACAGCAGCCTCCCTTTCCTAGACGTTTTCAGAAAAATCGGTGGCGTTGCTTGTGGCAATGTTCAATGCAGTGATGGGTATGTGAAGGTTACATTAAGAATGCTTCCTACTATAATCTGCTGGGGAAAGCGTGGTCGATGAAGGGCGTAGCCATTTTTATTGACAAATATTCATCTTCTGATGCTGCTTGATTTTTAAGCGTAATAGATTAGCTTCTTATTCGAGAAACTCACGTACAACTTTCAGACAGCTGTTGTATTTGATCTTTTTCCTTCAGCGACCCCCTTACATACTCATCCTATCTGGTTACGGAAACTGAACAAAGTTTTATTTTCAAATCTAACTACCCCATGACTAAACTATAAACCCTATCACGAACATACCTCTTATAATCATTTCAAAGTCATTACTAGATCAATACAGCCATAGTAGCAAGTATATAGCCACTAAAATTGCATAACTTACAGTTCGGTTGCACCAACACGCAGTCAGGAGTGAATCCGCCGGTTAACGTCCTCTACAGCCGGAATCACACAGCCGAATACAGCACACGCTGAGAAGGGATTTTAGACCTGGCCACAGACTTCAGACACTAGTCACTGATTAGACTTCGTTAACAGTGAGATTTGTAACGCTTTGTTTAAGTAATTAATTTATTTCGAAGTGCATTCATTTTCATCACAAACCGCGTATACTTTCTTCTACGAAAAACAAACGTTTCGGCTGGAGATTCGGCAATACTGACTCAAGTGACTCACACACCGGGTCACTTTAGTGAGTAACTCAGAGGGAGCCGAATCCTAAAAAGGAACCGAATATTACAGCTAAAATCAACATTGTGTAACAGCCTAACAAGGTAACTGAAATGCATCCATGTATTAATAGGAAAGGTGATAGACGACGCTTCCTAGCAAAACCAGCTAAGTGCAGAAGGCTTAGTCTCGTAACAGCGCGGAATTGCGCATGCACGCCGCCGCGTTCCCGAGCCCTCTGATGTCGTGAGCGTGCACAGACCCGCCACGAGCAAAACCCGAGCTCAGCAGGTGAATTTCGTAAGGCGCGGGATCCTGGGGGTCGGCGGATTTACCAATCTTGTGGTCTGTCATTGTGCCATCGTCTACTTCAGATCCTCAGTGGGGGTCGAACTGAGTCCCATAAACTTCAACTTTAAGATTTAACCCCAAAGCTCCTTTGTGTCATGGTGCACATGTGCAGACTTGGCAATTCTGAGCACTGAATTAAGATTTTCGCACACACTGGTGTACTTTAAGTAGGCCTTAGTGTGTTTCCTTTCTAAGCATTTTACAGAAATGTTAGGGCAATTTGCAGAAATATATTTAGTCATGTTAATAATTAATGATGAACAACTTTATGAAAATATGCATAGATCAGCGCACTACTTTAAACATATTTTCTTTAATAAAATTTGAGCAGCTGATACACAATTTATTACTAATACTTAAGTATGCAGATACAAGCTCTTAATTTGTTATGGAAGATGTAACTGATAACATCTTCATTTGAAATCTATGCACATGCATATTGAACCAATGCCAGACAAGTCATTTAAGAAAATGCATTTGTAATTACAGAACTACAAAACTCTATCAAGACAGAAAGGATACACCCGTGCAGTCACTCCTTTGTTCAAGCATTGTTGTTGTTGAATCACGTTGCATCATTATAAGCAGCTTAAAACTGAAATCCCTCTGACTTTAATCTCTGATTCTGACAGTGTAAGACCATCCCCTAATTAGGCGATGTTGGTTACATCACTGACTGAGCTAGAATAGTACATGGACCAGGAAAGTGTAGATTACCAGGTCCATACTTTCCCTGGAACTCTTTAAGAGCTCACCACTTTTTTCGGACATTCAGGTACGGCACCAGCGAGCCAGTTTACATCATGCAATTCAGACGTCCTTGGGACCTCCGTTAATCCGTAATCCATTACAGACAAGTTCAGGTGCAGAAAGTACAAATCTAGACCAAGGTTTCATATCAATCAACCTGTTGAGTATAAAGAGTCACAGAGTACTGAGCTGGTTGGTTGAAACTAAACCTCAGTCTGGATTTGTATTTTCTGGACCTGAACTTGTCTGTAATGGATTACTTTTCTGAGTAACTCCCCCAACACTGGTGCCCATAGTGATACAGTGGAATCGGTGTTTATGACCTGAGTTCTGTTGCATGGTTAACCTGTCAAACAGCCTTCCACTTCATGCACCAAGGTGCTCGTCTCTCCTGTACTATAACTCTGAAAATGCAAAAAGTTATAACTCAGTGCAGTTATGGCCCCAGTATTTTATAAGCCTAGCTTGACCAGAATGAAGGGTGACACATAAATGTGTAATATATAAAAAGATGTGCTCTCCTTGTGAATCTGTATCAGTCTGACCATTTATTAGGACAGGCGCGTGATTGTAGGACTGCATGCAGAGCTTAGAGCATGCCCCAGAATCCTGAGAGAGCAGACAGTGCTCTTGGTGGTTTCCGTGAATGTCGCTGCAGAGACTCTGTGGTGGCAATGCTCATATCACCCATAAAATGGGCATCAGAACCGGACCAGATCAGACTGGGCATATGGAGGATAAAACCTGGAGGAGAACAAACTCAGCCTTCGTAAATATTTTAAGATGGTCTCCGTAAAATCATGAAATCGGATTATACGACATCTCAGCTCTAACCTCTTGCAAGTTTAATCTGCGCTCAATGAAACTTCACTCTGAATTTCAGAACATCTTTAAAAAATTTAACCCTGGCTTAGTTATGTTGTTTGAAGGGTAAATGTGTTTTTAACAGAGGAAACACTCAGCATCTTTCCGGTATAGTAAATAATTAAACAATAGTTAGCACTACAGAGAGTGACCAGTGAGTGAGTGTGAGGCTTTATGACAGTGTGAGATCACAATGTTGAGTCTCTCCTGGGTTCACACGTTCACTTCAGTTGGGATGTTTTTCCCCCATCACTACTGAATCCATCTAGAATCCTAAATTCAACCTGAACATACGACTAAAATGTAAAGGATGTACGTAATACAGAGATTACAATATATTGCTTACATTTACTACACCATGTGTGCCCAGCCGCTGACTAAGGACCTGGGTAGAATAGCTAGGTTAGGGCTCTGTGAGACTGGGAACATAAGATCTCAGCTGGAATCCCCAAGAAACGATGCCTTCGTTACGCATAATAAGTCTAAAACTATTGCAAGGCTGCTTAGCTGAGACTTCTTACCCGAGGTGACGCTGTTTGGTATTTTTACCCATTTTTTACAATTTGGGTGGAAGCACTTTATGCAAAGTTCTAGGATGGGCAGTATGCATAAATACAAGCATCTTGCAACTCGATTTTAGCTGTCTGTGGTGTGAGTAATTTTTATGTTTGGTCCAGGGCAAGGACAAATTAACCCATAAAACCCGAGTATCAATACCAAATATTCTAAAAGTCATCGGATACCAGTGTGCAGCTTCAGATTTTACCATATAGTTCCTATTTTTTGTGTGTCATGTATAATGTATCAATAAAATAATTATGTGATGATACACAGAACAGAATTAAAATGGTTTTTTTCCCACATAAGGGAGAGCTTTAATATGTAAACAGAAAAAAAATGTAATGTAGATTTCTCTGTTTTATGATCATTAAGTGACTCCTTGCAAGTATTATGTCTTAAGGTGGAAATATGTATTTTAATTTTATACGTTTTATATATTTGTTTAGCCCTTTATTGAATCAGCGCCACATGTATTCATATATAATATTCAAATATGTTATGAATATATCATATTCAAATATATGGCTGTAAAGGTCACAAGGGGGCACCCATGATAAAGTATCCCGTGTCTCTTCTTTTTTCATAACAACAGGATCACGTAATATGATAATATCCCCGCCAATGACTAAGGACCTGGGTTAATTTTCTGTGTCAAAGTTTACCTCCATGGCAGTGTAAAATACATTACTGGGGGAAAAAAATAATCTAAGGGTAAGGATAATTATTGTTGCTTAATGACCAAAGGCAGTGGAATTGATAAATAGAGGTGGGGGCACTGAGTGGCACATTGCACAGCTGATACCTATAGAATGTATAAACAAGGGTGAGTGAAGTTTGAGTGGATGCTCAACAAAGGTGATTAAGACTGGATTTGCAAAGTACAACAGCACAGAACGCTGTAGTAGCTGTCCTCTAATCTTTGACGTACGGCTCACATTTTCTTGAGAGTGTCGCGGTAATGAGGGTGCCGGCAGTTATCAGTTTGTTTGCCTAACGTCTTAGGGCTCACAGTAGAGCATTTTGCCCCCGTCCCATCCAGGGCATACCCCTGCCTCTCGGCCCCTGCTTCCTGGGACAGGCTCCACAACCCCCCCCCCCCCCCCCCCCCCCCCCCCCCCCCC
>JAODKL010000044.1:7029746-7054281 GCA_026780765.1 Petrocephalus schoutedeni
CTACCAATGGTCATGAAAATAAAGAAAACACATTGAATGAGAAGGTGTGTCCAAACTTTTGGCCTGTACTGTATATGAGTTGTGATGATATACAGTTAAGTATTCTCTTTGTAAATGTCAAGTTCTCCGTTTTTCCAAACCCATCAACACCAGAAACCTGACGATTCTCACAAGGGATGATTCAAAACTTTAAATCGGTAGAATAAAATATCAACGAATTGAATTGTAAAGTAGTTAAAAAGATAATTATTGTAATGGGGAAAAAAATCAAAGTTTTATTTTATATAATTCCAATGTAGATAAAGAGTGACCGTATTTAAAACTTCCCCAGTATCGGGAACTAAACCCGAATGAGGCGCAGAATGTTTTCAAATTGCAATGCCAAGATGCGACATAGTGTGATCACACAGACACACATGCAGCTCCCTAACTGCCCTCATTTCCGTAACGATGCTAGTAGGCATTAGGGACTAAATCAAAAACGAATAACTATATGTGTCATTTAGTAGGGTCTTGATTTGGTGAGTTGGCTGGTCAACATCATTATTTTGTTTATGTTGTTCGGTTGACGGACGGTATGGGTGATCACGGCCTGCTGTGGCTACACCCTCAGCCACAGATGGGCCCCGTTTGAAGCACAGCGGAGCACAGACCAGCCCGGGGACAAATGTAGAGTTACCAAGCAGACTGGTTTAACCTTCGCTGTCCGGTTTTTAGCTGCTTTGATCTAGACAATGAATTGTGCCATTTTAACGACAGGAGCTGACTGATATTCTGTCTCTTGGCATGTGTTACAGTAATGCTTTTAAAGTGCCACATATTTACCATCATATTACAAAGAACTGCCCTTTTTCATTTTAGCTATTGGTGTCACCACTGAAGCAGACATTCAGGAAATGGAAACATTATGCTAATTGAAAGATACTCCTCTACAGGTTATAATCGTAATCATATTCTCCCATTTCCACCATTTAATTTAAACTACTGATATATCAGATGGCATTTGCCATTTCATTGTCATGTATTTCTTTGTTTTAATAAAGAAGACTACTGCCCGTACAACATTATTTCACAATGGAAACAATATATCAACCATGGTAACAATGTATGTTTGATATGTTAAATGTAATAATATTATGAATTAAATTATGACAGCTCTGGTATCTCATCGAGTCGACAGCATAAAGATCATAGGTTTAAATCCCAGGGAGGCCACATAAATTGTTGCATTGGGTAAAAGTGACACGTAATAAGATATTTCTACAGATCTTAGACTGATGGATGATAAGATCAATAAATAGTATAAATTGTATTACATGCAATACAAGGTTAAAATATTTCAGCCTCTGACATCAGAGAATTATTGGACCTGATTTACATGGGACCACACTTTTTAGGATCTTAAATCTAGCACCTACTGATTCTTCTTCCTAAAAACATTGTGATATTTGGTCTGTCCAAATACAGTATGGTCTACAATCCTCTGTTGCCCCTGATCCATGGGTGCAGTGGAAAGGTAAGAAGTAGTCTAGGTAATGGCTAAATGGTTGCTTCGAAATATATTAAACTGTCAAATACTGTTAGCACATCAGGAACTCTTTGGACATTTTATGGGCAACACAATTAAAACAGATACACTGCATACCAAAATCCTACTACAAAAAAATGCAGTAAAATTAAATTTAGGTGAAATGCGACTTATATAGGCCTGAAGAGTGTTTTAGTCCAATAATTCAATTCACTAATGATATTTGAAAGAGCTGACTTGCTATTTTTTAACTATGTCCAGTGTAATTATTGGTGAGCCAGTAGACAGCACACATTGAAGTATAATTGGAAAGTTTTACAGTTGCTTCCTTCCCTTCCCAAAAATTAAACTTGCATAACAAGTATACAATTGATGCTTGTGTCATGTACGCTTTCCTTTTCCTCCTCCCACATGCAAGACACAGCTTCAGTAAAACCTCCATTTAGGTTTTTTTTTTTTCAAATAATAAATGAACACTATATGTTGATGGGTTAAAATGCTTAATTTAAGCCAGGGACCTCCAACAGTTTTGACGGTGAGAGCTACTTCCTACAAAGAAAATAATCTGGTGGGCTGATGACGATAAAAGTTGTCGATCGGGGTAGTAAAAAGTTGATGACCAGGAGGGGGGATACAGATGGTTAAAGCAGTGTTCTGCCTGCTACCCGTTGGATCCCTGCGGTGTACCAGTAGCTCACAGTTGACGTGTTAGTGATCACTGATTTTAGCTATTCACCCTACGTCTTTATTTCCCGATCGTGTGCGATTGTACGTTAACGACACTACCCTCCACATACTTTCTGCTAGGCTCAGTGAAAGGGAGTTGCCTCTTATCTCCTGGACAGATTATAGCCCAGATGTTTACTGTGCTTCAGTGAAAATAAGCAGGGCATGTCTTCTGCAACCCTACCACCCATCACCAGTTTGCCGGCCCAGGGTGGGTGGCCCAGAGCTCCATTCAAAGATTCCCCAAAGACTGACAGTGCTTAGACAGTCAATAAAAGAAAAAAAATAATAATACTTGCTAGTGTTCTATTGCTAGTGCTAATTCTTCTTTATTTTAGTAGCTAATGTCTTGTACATATTGTTTGCAGCTAACTTCCGGGTAGCTAATTTCTGAAGCAATTCTCGAACAGGCTGCTCTGCCTTTCAGTGTTCTTGTTTTCCTGTTTGAAGGCCTTAAACCATCATTATCTTCTGTGGTACTGCGGTGTTATGTATGGTTTACATGTTGACAGCATAAGAGGGCACAGGAAACCAAACGTGCGAACGTCTGTTGTATTATCAAGCTCTGGCGCCGTCTCGAAATACGCGCCGCAGAAAAAGATTCAGTCATAGCCGGGCAGCTGTCCAGCTGGACGCCTTCCTGCAGTTCCAGGAAGCTGCCAGGATCAAGATGCGAGCCACCGCACATGTTTTATGCATCCTACTGGCATGCCCCCCCCCCCTCCCCGACGTCCGGGCCCCACCGCAAACCTGTTGTGCTGGTCTACCAGAACATCACTGAACACTCGCATGTATTCAAAGCTACGGAATAAATCATGATCGTACAACAACGTGTCAGCTGACTTACGGTGACCAGGGCTAAAGCATAGCTCCATGCAAACCCATGTGGCTGGTTCTCGGATTGCCCAAGCGTGCCAGCTTGTCATATGCTAGCATAATTGTGCTGCACGAGACACTGTAACTAGTCAACTGTGGTCTGGGATTTTTTCCCCCCCTCTCTCCCCCCTCTCTTCAGTCAGACCCCAGTTTGGCCAAGCCTGACTGGAGTCTTTTCATCTTGCTGTCAACGCTATGCTAACAAGAACCCATGCTGCCTGGCCAGCAGTGGCCACCGACGAATCTTTCTGCTGTGTAACTTCCTTGCAGTTTCTTACAGCGGAGGAGTGTATGGAAGTACCCCCCCCCCCCCCATGACCTTTGACCTTCAGGTGCTCACAGTTCTATCATTATCCTTTATAGCCTTCTACTTGTTAACTACCCATTTTCAAATGGGCTTTCACGGGGCTTCCGGGTGTTTGTCAACAGAGGGGAAAGAGCAGTATTAATTGCACTCTCAGAAGAGGCTACACTGAGGAGTCATGTTGTTCTGCATGTAACAACTACCTCTGTTTTTTTCAGGACTGTGAGTAACATTAGTACCTGTTTGTGATTTGTTTGTGAAGCAATCTACACCAGCGGTTCTTAATCCAAGGACCCCGTGTCCAAGACAACATTTTTGGGTGCCCCTTCACATGATATTGTTTCTCTTGTTCGTGTTCTACAATGATGAGAACAATTATTAATAATCCCAACTGGATTATTAATAAAAACAATTGGTAAATTGGACTATTAATAAAAACACATTTTAATTTGGTTACACTGGCCAACAATGTCAAATGTAAAACAATGTGGTAAATATGATTCAAACAAGGTTTCACCCCACTATGTCCAAAAACAAAAGGTGAAACATATTTGGCAAATGGCTTGAACATCAGAAGCCTGACAACCAACATGTGCTTAATAACTGAAAAGACCTTCACTTTAAAGGTATTAGCCTTCAACAAAATAGAAAATATTGGAAATTATGATAATTTATAAACAATGTTAGAAAATGAAATTAACAAAGAACAATTCAGCGCCTTTCCCCTCCATCAGCTTTCCCATGAGAAGCTACTTGAATTGTTTGATTTTAGTTATGAATTCTGGGATTCTCTGTAATGTCACGACTGAAGCTCTCACACTGTATACAATCAGCAAGGTATACCATTAATTTCTATTAAAAATCTTGGTAACACTTTCTCTGAAGCCCATATTCATAAAGCATCATAACTGTTCCTATAATTTACTGTAGCACATTCATAAAGTACTATAAACATGGCTATAAATATTTATAAAAAGGCACAGTATAGACATGCTTATGTCACAGACATGTTGGATTATGAATGTTCTATGAACGTCTCAACTATAATGCACTATAAATGTGAAAGCATTACGCATTATAGAGGTATGTGTAATGTCATATAATCACTGCTTTGAGTAAAGTTTTACTAAAATCTTTAATATAGCCCTAATTTTAAATGCATAATAAATGTATGTTGATATAGACGGTATTGTGTCATCCTATGTCTAGTTTTGAAAATATAACATGTAAAACTCAAAAATGTCAAACTTCTTTCTGCGCTTTCCAAGTAAATTGTGTGGGCCAACCCCAACCCTAACCCCCGTCCCGCCCTGGTTGAGAACCACTGACACTACTTGCATTCAATCAAGAAAAGCATACATTTCCTCATTTCGATATTAATGTGTTTAAATGAAAATCATCAAAAGCATTATTCTATTCAGCAGGAATTGGTAATCGATCACATTTCACTCCCCTGATGCTCGATTCCGGTAATGGCATAACAATTAGAAAAAGTGAGTAAAGGCGGCGTAAACATTTGCTAATATCGGAAGGCTTCGGTCTCTTTGATCTGACTAGAACACCAAGAAATAGCACAAAAAAAACCACAATCCAGAATCCGGCAGCTTCTGCTCTGTATTCAAATACTCCGTTGACCTGGTAACACAGGCTTCTGTATCTGATCATTGATTCAACAACAGACTTCATCCGGCTGCATGAATGAAATGCTAAAAAATGCTTTAAAAAACAGCTTAGTTGTAAGATACCTTCTGTTTTAAGGCGCTGACTTCTAGACCCTTCTGTCTGGAAGTATTAGCAATGCCATTTTGAATTGCTACTACGCAGGACCTGATCTAGGATGAGTACATGAAATAAATCTTCTAATTTGCTTTTAACTACTTATCTCATGGTCTCCCTACCTTATCTTAGACAAAGAATTCCTTTATACTGCTCCATAAATCATCCCCGTTGAGGGTGCTGAGGGACTTTAAAACCGCTAAAGAACTGTAGATACTTACAGAAGTCTTTGGGCCCTTGCTTTATGGCATTGACATCAGAAGAGGTTCCTCTTCAGGTTGGTCTCATGCCGCCACAATTAATGCTGTGTTTTCCAATCCGGTCCTTGGGGATCCACACCGTACCCACCCTACCGGGGGCTGAGAGGGAGCAAAAAATGTGGACTGTCTGGCAAGAAATGCAGAGGGAGCAAAAACATGAACGGACTGTGGGTCCCTGAGGATTGGGAAACACTGAATTAATGAATTCAGAACTCTGAATTCTGGCTGCTTTCGCTACTGTTTACTGGTGGTACTATTTAAACCTAAAGCCACTAAAGGATGCAAAATTATTTACCAGTTAGGGTTACTTTGCAAATCCATAAGTGGTATTTTCACCTCGTATAACATGACTGAAAGCCTTGGACAAACATCTTCCCTTTCTTAACCAAAACTAATTGATGGATCGCCTACCCCAATTGGTGTTAATTGACCGATTAGCCAGTGTGATAGCAGTCACCGCTAATGTGAAGATGGCAGTAGAGTCCAACAACACCCACACCCCCCACCAAACAATGCCACCCCCGTCTAAAAAGAAATAGAAAAGCGAAAAGCGAAAGCCACGCGATAAGGTAGACAGATGTATACCCGAGTGTTTGGGGAGAGATTTATTTAGCTGGTGCAGTGCAGCCGTTAAGGTTGGCCGGTTTGCTGGTCAATTGTGACATTGTGTGTGTCAGTGAGCAGAGTCTCTTGATAGTTGAAGCTGTAGTTCACACATTACCGGGGCTCCAACTGTCGAGCGCACTGCTCCCCTGGTATTCTTTTAGCTCGCAGTTTCTCCTGGATGGCTCATGTTTCATTCCTTGGCAATTTGCCCTAATGATATCCCCGAGGATCCTTCAGACCTCTGTTCTTTTTCCATATTTAATCATGTTGTTTTAATGTGGGAGATGAGAAAATGGCAGTGCCCAGGCTATCGGAATGGGTGGCTTAGGAAGAAATGCTCAGATGTGTAGACTATTGTCAGACTTCTGATATAGTTATATTATATATATATATATATATACACACACACATATATAACAGTAATTCTTCTTTGGTGCATGTCCATAGATATACTTGGTGAGCATCCTCCCGGCAGTTTGATAAAAACTGATAAAGTGCCATTTTTCCTCCAAATGCTCTTCATTAATACTGATATGAGTTACTGCCCTTCATATTTCTATCAAAGCAACAGAGAAAAGAGCAATACCTGCAACAGCTAATTAAATACAAATCAGGTTCTTAAACATAATATTGCAACCTCATAAGCTCATCTGATGGTCTCACTCAGACACAGACAGACACATAGCCACAGATTAAGTATCTATGTCATTGTGGGCACTCTCCATTCATTAATGTTTCACAGTTTGAAAATGGCACGTGGCCTGGCCATTAAGGAACGCAGATCTTTCCCCTGTCAGACTCAGAACCGCAGCAGACTCAAAGCCCCATTGACGGCGATGCTGGCAACTGGCATGTGTGCCTGGCCGCTCATTGTAATTCATTTGCTCTGCTGGTGTTCTTATGCAAAGCGCCCGATGATTCTTCCTGCATCCCGGTACAGTCACGATCTCCTGCAGCTCCAAATTCCACTGCAGCGGTTTGGGTTAAGCCCGACGGTGGGACGCCGCCTCGGACATGAGCTGGCGACCTTTGCTCCTCAAGTCCATTTCCGGTACAGATGGGCTGCCCACTGTTCTCGGTGGGAGCCGTAACTCCAAAACCATTCGCGTGGAAAGTCGGAAAAAAAAACAGCCGCACAAACAGCTCAAAATGCTGGAAAGAATCGTATTTCAAGGATTTATCCAAACGGAACCGGTAGTCCTAAATAATTTAGGAATAAAACCAGTGCTCTGGTCAGACTGAATCAGGCCCCCAAGACCTAATTTAGGAAAAATACCACTTCGCTACAGTTTTCCCTTATTTTGGATAAAAACCCAAAGCTTCATCTGATGTCACAGCTTTCTAAATTTATTTAGAAAATGGGGTAGAGATTTCATTTAGACAGCACCCCATCCCAAGTAACAACATTAGGTGTGCAGGTTAAGAAATTTCAGCGCACTGAAAATAACGGCATATCAGCACGTGTCAGCGCGGAGAAGCCGAGGTAGCGCCGTGCCGGCTGTACGGATTCCGTTAAAATAAAAAAGGACACAGCGTCTTGATAACATTGTAACCAGACTAGCTACAGTAATTAAATGAACCAGGGTACGGCGCATCCATGAAAGGACAGAGGTGGTCAATGAATCACAATTGCTGCTCACATAGTAGTATTCTGACCTCCCCAAAATGACGGACCGCATATATGATGGTGGTCTCATAAGATGAAAATGTACGCCAATAATGTAACTAACAATGATGCGACAGCATGCCAATAATAACTTATTACATTATTGGCAAAAAGTTATTGCTATTGTTTCAGATAATTTATTACTTTATTGGACAGTTATTACATTATCGACTTTTATTACATTAAGAATGGAAAAATGATTACGTTATAGGCAGTTATTACATTACAGGCTGCCGGAGCGCGTAGCCACCATAACGTCATAGCACAACACGTTACTCGCATGTTTCTAGTGATGCTAGTGTAAATTAAGCTATGGGGCTGCAAGGCGTCTGTGTGTCACATACGGTTATGTTCAGCACATAATACTTGATAGTTATAAGTATTTTCCTAGTTTTTTTTGTATTTTCCATACTGTACTTTTTATCTTTATTTAGCGTATGCCATACAGCTTAGATGAGGTTTGCTATACTGTCTAGGTTTGTGTAAGTAGATTTTATCAATGGCTCTTTTACCATCGCTGTCATAAATTATCAGGAAACAAAAATTGGTTTTTCCTTATTAAACTGGAAACAACGTTCAAAGCTATCGATTGGCTGCAACTCTCACGTGTGTGTGTCTGTGTCTGTGTGTGTGATGGTCACATGGAAAATGCATTTAATGCATTTAATTTTGTTAAGTTAGATCATGAGTGTGGCTCGAGTAGTGGATGTCAAACCAAATGGTTAACATTTTTTCGTTGCATCCCTGGTAGAAACCCATGCAGCACTGGGAGAGCATGGAAACCGAGGTGGAGCGGCAGGACAGACGGGGCAGGCAACGGCCTGGGGCCACAGGCTGGAAGGGGGCCCCTGAGGGCGGGTGATTACATAGTAATTGGGAGTTGGAGTTTGCCTCTGCCTGCAAAGTCAACACACTGCACTTAAAGATAGTATGTGAGAAAGTTCTTCTCTGCTTGCAAGGCTATTCAGTAAGGATTATTCGAAATGAGCACCCATGATTTCTACAAGGGATCTCGGTCAATGAGATGAGGAGTTCTGCTGGACTCACTGCTCCTCTGCTAATATCATGTTAACATCGCCCCCATTTGCATGGGAGACTCATTCACTTCCGCGTGCCCTGCGTGTGTTTCACCCACTGGACGACAACGACGTCGTTTCTAATTCTATTTTGAGAAACGGGAAGGTAAGCAGCGCTCGTTGTTCATGGGATCTGGCAGAGATCCGCGCCTCTGTTCGTCTAATTTAAATAGCTACGTTACAAAGCAGGTATTTCTGTCTGGCTCGCAGCATGTCTGGCTGTGGAGGACAGGATTTGTGAAGGAAGCAGGAGCAAATGGAGCCAATTATGAGCGTGCAAAACCCAGCCACCTGCATAGGTAGCTTCCTCTCATTAGCAACACAATGACACGGGGCTGGACGGCGTTACTTCTGCTGACAATAAAACCCTTAGGTTTCCAGTCACATGTGACGATGGGCTCTGTGTGCAGCACAATCTGCATCATTTCACCTGCTCGGTTTGGTCTGCTTATCGGATCTCGCACTGGAAAATCATGCCAAATGTCTTTCTGCTAAAGGCTACAGAGGAGATTTTTGTAGGCAAATAAATAAATAAATAAATAAATAAAATGGTGTCCCGTTTTCTGGTATATTAATTAAATAGATTTTTCAATTTCCACTGATTTACGGAAAAAGAAATCCTGTTTATGTCCAGTCTGCTTCTGTAACGCATTAAAGCAACATAAAATTACTGCGAACTACTGACTAAAAATACTGTTTAGTTTGAAGTCTTAAACTCTTATGTGTTGTCTCCAGCAGTCTGAGTAGCTTAGCATTAGTATCTAGTACACAGTTTTGTCAAAGATTAAAGGAGAAAACCTAATGAATTATACCACATGTTTACAATACATCATATTAAATGTCAAGAAATGTCCTTATATTTACTTCCATCAAAGCTTTTAGATTTGTCTAATTACATACGTAGAGGCTTTGGTTCCATATGGATCTTATTATTGGAATTGTTTGACCACTAATCTTACTTTTATTAGGGTCAGAGGTCACAGTTGTCCTGAATTACTGTCCTATTTTTTAGAGCAAAATTATACTTCAGGTTCTGTAATGTCCTTTGCTTAATGGTACTTTTTTTTTATTCACACATAATACTTTGGATTTATTAACTGTTAGAAATGCTACCATGCCAGTAGCTATTTTGCTGTCTGCCAAATCCCAAACACTTACAAACTGGTAGAGTAATTAGTATAAACTCACAAAGGATGCAGCAATTTCTCAGAAGTATGAGAATAGGTTCTTATGGGAAACAATGTTTGATACTGTTGAAGTACACCTGAGAAAATGCAACTGTACTTACTTGGGTAAACAGCCTTCTAACACACGCCTTCTTCTGACACAGAAGTTTTTCTTTTGCTATTCTGTAAATAAGCATAATCTATTGTCTGAGTGACTATGCACACAGGAATCTTGATTAGTTCTGTGAGATTGTCTGGAAGCGGTTTTAGCAAAAGCCCGACACATTACGAACTAAACACAAACACTAAGACAGCTCACTCAGAGAAATATTCCACATAGCACAACATAGGCCTAGTACAGAGAGTATCCTGCACACTGTCAGCTGGACCCAGCACACACATTCACACACAGCTGAGATATCCGGAGACATGACAGCTTTGCTCTCAGATTCCGTGCGTTCGGATTCGAATTCGCCTCCACTTAATCAAAGCAGGTGAGAAAATTAGTTGCTGGCACACACTTCAGTGGAGACACTTCGCGTTCCGTCGCTCCGTGCGGTGTCACGCCCGACCGGCAGCCTGGCACCGGCAAGCTCACGCCATCCCGCCCAGCGAGGAGTCGGCGTCCTGAGAAACCCGCCGCAGCGTGACGCTGGCGCTTCAGTCTTCCGCGTTGGATGAAAGCTGTCGGGGCTTTATTTAACCGGCTATAGCTGTGCCGTGCTCTTCCCGACACATGACAGTTTTATTCTGGGCCGATGACCATCGAGGAATAAACCTACAGTGCTAAGGGGGGGCACCAAGTATTTTTTTTTCAGGGGAGGTGAGGTAGTGTCAATTAGCTACCATTATAGGTGAGAATTCACCTTACCTGCCTCGGTTTCTGATAGTGGCTACCCTACCTGCCCCAGCTAACCCAGACCTAATGCTGCATTCCATTTGAACTCGTAACTCAGAAATTCTGAATTCCTTGTCGGAAATTTCAACTGGAACTCCCACCTGAAGGCGGAATTGCGATTCATGAAGCCTGAGGAATCTACACAACTCCAATCTCAGAATTCAGGATGGCCGCACCGTTTATCAACAGAAGATAAAGCTGTTGTTTTATACTGTTAATTAGCACTTATGTCTTATTTGTGGCTTATTAAATCGTTCATACACACAGTACTGTCCAGCCATCGCTATAGTGTTTTTTAGCGCAAAATACCACACAATGTGTCGTTATCGATTGATATTGCTAATAGTGGCTGACAACGGGCTAGAACTGGAAAGCAGAAAGCAAGATTTCTTGCTTAGCTGGATAACTTAGCTGGTAGTCTTAAATAAACGTAAGTGAACGAAGATAAGGGCCATTAAAATTGGGGGAAGCAAGAAATCTTGCATTTTGAAACACGTCCCCGGTATTGGTAGATGTCTTTCCGACTTGCTGTACAGGAATGCGGATAACTCGGCTGTGACGTCATCCCCAGCTCTGACTTCTGACCTCTACTGAGACCCAATCCGGGAAACTTATGGTTTCTTACTTCTCTATCTCACACTCCTGTGCTTTCTTCATCCCTTCATTCCTGATACTATACCTTTATGTCTGTGTGCTATCATTGCGTTGTGTCGATCCTGTCCCTGAGCCAATCCCATTACCCATTAAATGTAAACCCCTGACTCCAGTAAACCTGGTATCCACAACACAAGCCCTCTGTCAAGACGACCTGTAACCCATCCTAACCAATAAGACGAAACGAGTAAAAACAATCATTCATATATATTTATTATAACGTATATCTTTTATGGAGAGCTGTTAGTGCTTATAAGTCTGTCAGCTGAACCAACCTTCAGTCTGTCAGATTTCTAATGTGACTGGGTCCGTCCCCTTGGTAAACAATCTTCCTTTGTTTTGATGATACTAGTTTTCTAAAGATAAACCAATACAGGAGAAAAACATCAATATACAACGGTGCTTTACTCAGAAGCTGTAAACACTAAAATTCAGGTTATCTGTCCTTGAAAAGCTTTGAATGTTTTTGCATTAATCAGAGTTTAACACATCAAGAGACATCAACTTTATCAAGGAGATAAAAGTGTTTCTTTTGTAGTTCATTAATTACATCCCAATGGCCTTCACTCTTCGGACATTTTTATAAAATCATTGCAACTTCAAAATATGATAATTAGAAAAATTATAATAAAACAAGCTTGCAACATTTACATATAATGTTTATTTTATTATTTATTTTTACTTTCTACAGGGACTATTTGTTGCTAAATTGATAAATATAAAAACTTTGTGATTATGTGCTATTTTACATCTGAAAACAGTGGTCATTTCCCGCTCTCAGCCGCTGAGCGAGAGCCTGAACCCCAGCTACACTGTGCAGCACGCGAAATAAAATAAACCGCGTCGGCATTCCCCACTCCCGCCAGTTTTCCCTACGGCGGTACTCCGCCAGATTACGCTACCGCCGAGAAACAGCCTTATGTCATCCCCTAAACGCCGGCACCGGCACACCTGCTAATTATCATCTCCAGCTGGTGAGTTAAATGGAGATCTGTTTCCCGCGTGACCTTTGACCGTGACACACTTCAAACCGTGTTTGGGAGTTAATGGAATAGACTTTAATGAGGTACAACGTATGCCCTCCAAGTCCTAAGTGACTGGACAGAGCACTTTAATCTAAAGCCATCTTCCCTTAATCATGCGATGGTAGAAATACCTATGCCGGCAAAAAAATGTCTAGGCCTGGACAATGAATAACGGCGGTCAGTGATTTTTTTCCCTATAACAGTATGTTTCTAATTGGACCCAGTAGGGGATAATCTCTTTGATCAGATCATAGTCACTGTGACTTTACACTAAAAATGTCACAGACAAATAGATTTGTCACCTGTAGAGCCCAGCTTCTCACTGATGCTTTGTTTATGTCTCTTTGGCCTTATTTAATGTAAAATAATTTGTTTGACAGTTCAGTTGCTGTTATTGAACATACAGCAACCGCAGCACTGTTAAGGACTTCTTGCATATTACGCACAGTTTATCCTGTATTTAAGTGTGCTGTTGTCTCCCATATGTAAAGCATGTCGGACTTGCGTTTGGAAATGAAAGTATATGGATTCCAGGCTTTTCACTTGCACAACAAACTTCTTAAGTTCAAAACCACTAATACAATCTCTGACAAATATATATTGTAAGACTAACATCAACTGATTCAGTGAGATAATGTGAGCACCTTATTTAATTGTCCACATCATTCTTTATAGAGAAGTCCTGCTTTTATAACTTTTTCATTAGTGAAAAAAAAATTGTCTTTCACTTGATCCCCTCATAACCAATCATATACATATA
Source organism: Petrocephalus schoutedeni (assembly GCA_026780765.1). Lineage (NCBI taxonomy): Eukaryota > Metazoa > Chordata > Actinopteri > Osteoglossiformes > Mormyridae > Petrocephalus > Petrocephalus schoutedeni. The sequence goes on from JAODKL010000044.1 coordinate 7,043,068, forward strand.
CATTCTTTTAACCCATATATTAACATAAAGTAAAAACTGACCACTTTTAAAGGAATTGCTCATTTGTTAGTGTGATTTTAAACACAAGAATAATGAAAGAAAGACACTCATGGCCTCCAACAATTGCAACAAAATTAAAACATTATTCAAATGCTATTCGATTAAGATCTTTATTCGACGAAAATGACACTATTCAGCTGGTCCCGCCTCAAACATCTTCGGTGACCGTGGGTAAGCAGGCATGTCACTTAACCCCCAGAAAATGTTCCGGGGGGCCAGATAAATGGCCTGCCGTTGCGCTCGGACCCCAGGCTTTACTCTCACCTCTATATGTGTGTATGACTCAAAGGAGATCAAGATGGGAGGGACTAAAGCATTCCAATGTACCGGTTCACGTGAATTAAGAACAAATATCAGAACTGAATGTAAATGTGTCTCTTTTCTGCCCTGTTAGTCAAAAACGCAAGCTACTTGTCTTACGAAAACTGCTAGGAAATAATAATAATAAAATAATAATGATAATAATAATACAACAAATTAATTTAAGAAGCAGTCAGTCACCTGGGAGTCGCTCAGAAAGCGCTGAAATTGAGACAAGGGGCCAATTTATGTGGCGATGTCTTGAGCAGCAGCCACCCAGCACTGGCACGTTGCCGCCCCCCCACAAAACCCCCACCCTGCCTTGATCTCAATTAACAGACCCAGCAGGTGCTTCCTTTGCAACAACAGATAAGCCATCACGAAGGAGGGGGGAGTGCACTTCTTTGTCTGACCTGTAAATGTGACAATTCACACCTCTCTCACGATTGTGTCTCTCTCTACCAATTTCAGAGGCGTTAATTTAGAATTTCCCCACCCTCGCCTCCATTACCCCTCTTTGTGTTGCTTGCCATTACTGATGCTTTATGAAATGGCAATATTATATTTATCTGATTGGTGGACAGGGATCATTGTTTGCACTTATATTTAAAACAGTATTAGGTCATATTTCAAGTGATGGCGTATAATTTCTATAATTCTGATTATACTGGCCCTCTCAGTGTTACCTCCCATAATGAGCAACCATCCATTTATTTACTATTATTGGCAATTAAGGGAAAAACGTGAAAAATATCCAAGTGCATTTGGTGCATTTGCATGCTTACTTTAAGCATCTTACCTCTGATTTAATTTATGAAACACCTGCATTGGAGAGTCGTTTTTCTTTTTTTATTTTCTTTTTATTTTAATCATGACACAACAGACAAATAGAGGCGCTACACATATGTCTAGAGGACAGGTGTAAAAACAGCAGCCTTAAGGAAATGTTCGTGGATAAACACATCCAATCGATCAAGCCAAAAAAATAAAAAATAAAGAAAACACATACACAAAATGAAGACCACAAATGACTGGCTCGTCAGAGCAGGTACACACTTTGCATTCCAGAATACATTTGTCCAAATTATCCATCTTGTTGCTGTTGGCACACTAAACTAAGAAATTAGGGTTTTTATTTATTTATTTTAACATTTTGAGTGTACACAGCACATATGAGGCCAGCCTGGACGCTGTGAACGTAACACTCGCTACAGTCCAAACTCTTTGCCAAGCATATGGTTCCCTGTTCCTCACTCTACAGGTCAGATGGTGGCATGTAATTGAGCTAGAAATTCTGAACCATCAGCCTGTAGGAAGCGCTCAAGCCCAGGTCAGCCAAGATAGCCCTCCCAGTTCTACCAGCTATTGGTGAAACACATTACCTGCATAATCGTGCAGTTTCAATCACCGTAAACAACTTATGCAGGAATTCACAGAAAATACAATACTACTGAGAGAAATACGGACTTAAAAGTCAGGAAGAAAAAGTATTTTTTATTGTGAATGTAATTTATGAAAAAAGCACACAGATAAATCCCTCTGAACTCAGAAGGGAGTCATATTGTACTGTACCAATTTACTTTCAACTTACTTTCCTGGGTTACAAATACACCAAAAAATACCATTTCCAGAAAATCTGCAGCGTGACTTATTTCCAACATGAAGCAGATGGTGTGCTTTGCACTTGTGCATGGAAAAAGAAAAACCTTATTTAAATGTGCCGTGTCTTTATTAAGCATTTTTTGTAGGTATTCTATGAAACCGTTATAAGTTTTCCCCGTCATTACAGTGCGAGTGCGGTGAGAGGAGAAAAAGTTCTCAGGCCTGACAGCTTCGTGGTTAATTCTGCAGGAACATACATTCTTCCCCCTTACTGCTCTCTACCACCAGCCACACAGGACCTCTGTCAATCTGATACGTCCATAAAACAGCGAGAAAGCTACAGCTGCTCATAAAACTACATAACAAGCCTTCGTTAAGAAAGCCCAGCCGCCCGTGCTCGATCGTATCATGATCGCGCGGTTCTGAATATACAGTTTCATTGGTTTTTGTTTATTTTATTTAAATTCCACCAGCTGTGGATTTCTATTTATCTTCCAGAATGGAAAAAAAAATCTACCCATTATTTCTAACGAATCCGCTTTTTTTCCCCGACACAGTAAAAGCCGGCAGACTTCAGCGTGTCCCGATATTGTAGGGATTTACTGCCTCCTGATTGGCGCGGAGCAGCGGCGCTCCGGCCCTGAACCGGGGCCCCGCTCGGCGCTGGCGGGCAGGACGCCAAGGGAACGGGGAGGAACCGTTTTAATGGCGACCTGCTTTCCATCACTCCTCTCGCCTTTGTTGTTTGCTGCTCCAGCAAACTAGAACCACTGATCCAACTGACAGGACTCTCATGCAGACGGGGTCCTTTGTTACGATATGCTGCACATACACATTTATACATTAATGCTGTAATGTCATGGGATTATATGACATGAATGTGTTTAGATGTGTCTAAGGAATAGCCTCCCTCTCTCTGTCTGTTTATTGTACCATATTATTTTACCCTTATGATTAGAAATACAATTTATACTCCTAAAATTTATTTTTATTATTAGCTTTAAACGTGACGGAAGTTCACAAAAAAAATAATTTAATGAATTTATAATAATATATTCTTTTACAAACATTTTCTATTTGCATCAAATGGGGTTAGTTGTTATGTATAATTATGGCTCTCTGGTAGCAATTGTATATAAAAAATATTCCTCATGTATTAAGCAGAGTTGTGCCAGCATGAATTGATGGCTGGTTTGTTGGACAATATATGCAGACAGATAATGCCAGTAATTGGACTAGTTTGAAATTAACCTCCATTTACAACGAGCCTGTTGCAGTTTTTGCTTTGATTTAAATTTGAGATGTATAAACAACTCAAATGCAGCCGATGTAAATCCATATCCACTGAAGATACACAATACTTTTTAAGCACACATCTTTAGCAACATCTTCTTAATACCATATATCACATAAAACTCTTAAACTAGACGCATTTCTGTTCCTGTCCGTTTAATTTTCGGACAATAATTAAGTGATTCACAGAACAATGTATTTCTCTAATGGGAGAAAGAGAGAGTATTTTTCTGTCTAGTGGAATGCTACTTTCTTGTGTTTTAAGTTAAAATGATATTTTTACTTAATTTGCTAAGACATCTGGAGCAGCTAGAGTTAAGAGATGTAACATGTATCCCCCTCCCATACACAGACTTTAATAACTTGCTCTGTGATTTACTGCCACAGCTCATTGGTTGCAGACCGGCCTATTTGGATCTAGGAAGAGCCCAGACAGATGTTCCGAACACAGCTCCTGTAAATGGCCAGATTAGTCTCCCACCAGCCCTGTCATTCGCTCGACTTTCGCTCTGCATTTCCTGCCGCATAAGATTTTAATAAATCCGTGCATGTGTCAGAGGACTGGGCTATACACAGTTGCACATGGTTTAATTGAGTATGGTCAGTACTCGAGTTGAGGGGGGATGAGGAGGGATGTCATTCCCCCTGAAATAAAAACAGTCAAAATCATCCCCCTTCTAAAACAAACATCCCCCCGTTCCATCCCTTAAACGATAAAATTCACCATCCCCCCCTGATTTGTTTTTACAACTCGACTACTGGTAAGGGTTATGGTTGTCATTGTTGTGATTATGTTTTTTTTTCATAGAAATGAATGGATAGTCCCCACAAAAATATGAATACAAACGTGTGTGTATATTCATGTTTCATGTGACAATTATAGTGAATTATCCATCACCAAGCACTCAATGTAGTGTTTATTTCAAATTACTTATTTATTCAATTCTATGTCTCAGCCAGTTTTTATTATGACAAATTTTTAATCAGTGTATGAAAACATTGGCAACATCAATGCTTGTACAAAAGATAACATGTAAACATGTATTGACCAGACTATCCAGTTAGTTTTAGCTTCTCAAAGTACAACGATACTCAAAATATTTTGTTACAATGTTTTTTAGGTTAGCAGTTTCCTCTACAGGATTACCTTCATTCGTCTGCCTTCAAGTTTGTTGAGAAACATATTATTGTATGCAATAAAAATTGCGACCATGCACTGGATAATCAGTTGGAAAGTGGATTGATCTGATGTTTTATGTACTTTCTTGGATATTCAAATCATACCTGCTTTTGCATGCTGTTGTTCTGTTTGTTTGCTTGCTTGCTTTTTGCCACACTGGACATTTGTTGCTTATGATGAATGTCAGTTGTGTAAACAAATCCTAATGTAAAATGGGTACAGGGAAGACTATTGCACACACACACACACCTACAAAGATATGAAAAAAATGTGATCATCTACCACCCAAGACGGTAGAAAAAATCCCTTAAGCCATGATACTATGAGTGCAATGGTGATCCATTTCTTTCTTCAGCAACAACTCAGAGCTCTTTCCAGTTTGGTGATGACAGTCCACCTTCACCAGGACACACTGCACACTCAGCAGACTTTCCTCAAGGGCTTACACACTCTTCTCTGAGCTCAAGGCTGGAATAGGGCCTCTCTTCATTCACCAAGCTGCCCTTAGGTCTTTTCACCAGTCTACTGACATGATTACTGTACACTGCACATAATAGAGTACTGTTCTGGTGTTTTGTCAAAGATGAATTAAAATTCTTTGATTATGACCTCACATTCTTTCGAAGCATTAAAGCAATTGTAATATGTATCATTTTAATGAGATCATCGGTCTAAATGCCCGCTGCAATTCTAATGCTGTACTCTAGAACTGATCTCTTTTGACAACACCTCCCTCTTGCTTTAGAAATCTCACCAGCTCCTAATTCTTTTGACACTCACCATGCAAAATGATGCCTTCAGGGCCAGTGGCTAAAATGCCCAGGTCCTGGACAAAATTGCTTGAACCAGGCACCAGTGAAATGTGACCCCGTTCCGCCCTGAGTCAGCTTCCTCAGTTGTCTCCGCAAGATGTTGAGCCTGGATGCTTTTATATTACTTGGTGATGGTAAAGTATCTAATCTGAGGAGTTATCAACAACATCATCAAATCTTCCATTTTCATCAAATGGCAAGTTGCCAGTCACTTTGTGTATTATTATCCTTGTGTAAATTCTTTAGTTCTGGTAGGGACATTTAGTACGGACGTGTGACATTGGCACACACCATATATCCAAGTTTGTCGCTACACAAACGCAACAGTGACTCCAGAAATGAATACCTGCATTATACACAACAAAAATACGGATGCTTCACTCGACTCTTTTATTGTTATGGCGGGGAAGGACATCCACGTAGCAGCTCTTGACAAACAGGGTTTTATTAAACAAAACAGAACACAAAGGGAGCACAGGAAAACAAAGGAACCAAGAGGGGCTGAACCGAGGATTGGTACCAGCAAGAACTAACACACTAAAACACATCTAAGGGAAGCGCAGGTAAGGTAACCATAAAGGATAAGAGCAGGGAGCAAGCACAGAACCACAGGAACCAAAACACACACAATGACCAACTAAAGAATGTGAGAGACACTGGCGGCTATAAGCACAACTAGTGAGACAGGACGAGGAACAGGAGTGGGCTATAGACAATTAGCCAAACACTGAGAACTTGGGTAACAAGGGACAAGTTAGGGTAATTACAACAAGCATTACAAACACTCCAAACACTAAGAAATAATTGGAACACAGGTAAAACAGAACATAAGTAAACGAGACACAGGACTGATAAATCGTAAACAAGGACAAAATTAAAAAACCTAATACAGTACAATAAACAGGTAAAAAGGTTAAGACTGGCAATGGGAAGCCTCAAACTCACAAGGTTTGAGGCGCCTGTTCATAGCCCCACACTCAGCCCATACAGCTACACAGTGGCCCAGGGAGCCAGAAAACACACTAGGGTAACACCGAAAAGCCACTTGAAAACACTTCAAAAGCAAGAACCTTCCTAAATATATACAAAAACGTTTTAGGTGTTGTGCATCGATTGAATGTTTGGTAGCACTTTACTTACTTACTGTGTTTTTAGCAATTTATAAACACATTCAAAACAAATGATAATGCATTAATAAAGCATTATAAATATGGCTATAAATATTTATCATAAGGCATAGCACGCTATAGCCGTGTTTCTCATGCATTATGAATGCTCTATGAAAGTCCCATCTATAATGGACTATTGATACCTTCATAATGCATTATAGTGGCCGGTATAAGCATTAAGAATGCTTTGTAATGCATTATGAAGGTGTTTATAGTGCATTATAGATGAGAGATTCATAGAGCATTCATAGTGCATGACACACATGACTATATGTGTATTGGATTTTAATACGTAAATAGTTGCAGCTATGTTTAAATACTTTATGAATGTGTTACAAAGAAGTAAGTTCTTAGGCTTTATGGATATGGGCTTCATAGAAAGCGTTTCCAAATGGTTTTCATGAAATTGCAAGTTTGCTATTAAAACTGCCAAGCGATCCATGACGGGGAATCTGAGTCGGGCTCCTGGGAACAGCCGAACTAATGTACTCCTGACAGAGAAGAGCAGAGGGTGATGGATGATTATATCCACTTGTACACAGGTGTATGAAAGCACCAGACCCACATCTAGGAGTGCATAGTTAATGGCCATCTATCGAGACAGCATGGGTAAGTTTCAACATGCTAGTTTAGCAGTTTTCTTGACTAATCCAATGTTCCGGGCATCTCCTTCCACATAAACCCAGAACAAGTGCAAATACGGATACTTCGCTAGAGAGCAAACCCTCAAGAAAAGAGCAAATCTGTTTGTAATGCAAGCTGATCCTGAGGCTTTATGCTACCAGACTCCAGATAACAGGTTAGGAATCCCCATGCTGGATACTGTCCAGCATTTTGCTGACATGATAGTTTGGCACATCCCAGAAACACTTCAAATTCTCCTCCAGCTTATTTCTGTACATAAACGGTCATTGCCTTATTGCTTTGCTTTCTATTAGATGGATTGTTCCTTGCATAGATTCTTATTTTATACTCATTTTCACTTTGTTAACATATTCCTTATCCCTAGATGTCAAGGGCTATAGCAGGAGTTTTAGTATATCTATAATATATTTAGTGTATATTATCCATAAAAATTGGATTAGTGTGATGTTTGAAACAATATTTGAATACATTTCAGGATCAGGTTGTTCTGACTAAGGTTTCACTCTTGAGAATATGTATGTCTTGTTCAGGAATCGTATACATGTTTATATGTACTTTATATGTGCCAAAAAGGCCTATATGTGCTTTATATGAGCTTATATAGAATAGAATATTCCTTTAATATATGAGATTTAGTGAATTCTGCCAGTTACTTGCAATCTTTTTATTTCAATCTTTATGTTTTTTCGTAGTTTTAGTAAAAAGTTACTTCTTTGCATAAAACTTTGCAGCTTTGATAAGTGCAGTGTAGAGGCTAGTAGCAGTAATTGCCTTGCAGGCTTAAGATCTTTGCTGCAGTTTTACACCATATCCATGAATGGAATGGTGCTGCAAATCAAACACTGAGTCTAGGGTTTTTAATACTGTAGAAGTAAATTACTTACCAGGCTGGGCAGGCAGCAGACATTTTTCTGCAGACAGTGGGGTGGCCAATGATTTTGAACAACATCAGTAATCATAATAATAATAATCAAATTAGCTTTGTTTGTTCCATTCCATTGTTTTCATAGTGGATTGCTAACTAATTTAAAATATGGGTAATGCCAAAAGTCTTGTATTTTTCTGGCAAATAAAATATAAGCAATTAATTTTATCTGACTACAAATGGCCCAATGGCACAAAGATCATTACGAAAAAATGCTAATCTAAAAATAAGTTGATTCATGATAATATAAGTAGAATGAGCTTAAATAATAAGCACAAAATCGAACTGTGTCATGACATAAAACGGACGGACTCTATGGCAGGTGTTTGGCAAATAGAAAGTGGTTTTATTGTGGTTGAAACAGGAACAAGGAAATAAACTAGGATGTTAAGGGTCAATATGGGGAGACTAGTGTTGGGAACGGCACAGGAAATAAGGGGACTGACGTCAGTCACTGGATTGGGGCTGATGAGCAATGATGGGAATAACGGCGCTATAAATAAACGGCGTTACTGTTTTCAGGAACAAGTAATCAAACGAATTATTGTTTCCCCCGTTACAACGCCGTTACCGTTACTGACAATAAAATGTGCGTTACTATAACTGAGAACACTGAAGTAGAGCTGTGAAGTTAGGCCAGACAAGGCCCGAGCCCGACAGAATTCGGCCCGAGCCCGTGTAAAATGATAGAAATTAAGCCCGAACCCGCGATTGCGATTTCATTAGCGATTAAAAAAAAACTCAGTTCAGTAACCACTATATGTGTATGAAAAACCAATTGAGCGCAACCGTAAATTGAAATCTGAACTGCGCTATACATTAATCCATAGATAAGACTGGGAAAATATTAATTGAATTCAAAATGTATTTATTTTAACAAAAATGATATAGATCATACACCTAATAAACCATAGAACAGTTCTCTAGCAACCCGAAACTGGTAAAGTGATTGTATTTTTACATTTTAAATGTCGCGTTTGCAAACAGCGCTCGACCTCATTTTTACCGTTAGCAACGTGTTTCCGGCAGGTCCCATGTACACAAGGGTGGAATTAGCAAAGAACAATGACACAAAAATACTATCACAAAAGCCACGACTGTGATAAGTTAAATAAAGTAATGAAAATAAAACAATTCCAGTAATTAAAACATTAGGGATCTTGTGGCTAACGCTGCTCGGACCCCTAATAATAGGACCTTTCTGTGAACAATCTCTCACCATTAAATAGGTAGGTAATTCACTTACGGCTCAGCAGCGAAACGATATTTCTCTGCATTACAAATGTAACGTTTTCCTCGGGATTCAAGTGTCTGTGTTTGTGGGCGTATACGCAGTCATTTTGGGCCACTTCTGATTGGTGAGCATGACTGGCACGCGAGGAGCACTGCACTTCCGATTGGTGAGACTGACTGTCACACAAGGAGGACGGAATGAATTTGCAAAACTATTCTCACGACAGTTTTAAACCCTCTGTCAGACGTGCTGTATTATGCATAATGTGAAATCGATAAATCGCCCAGCCCTAGCGCTCATTTACCGCGCCAGCGGTAATATAGCGTTTTGAATATGGGGGGGACGCACTGGCGGGGTGAACTAATATTTTGTGTTAAATGTGGGGGGTCCAAACGAATAATTATCAAATGTGAGGGGGACACGTCCCCCTCAGATTTAATGGAGGCGACGCACATGTATCTATCTATCTGGAGGAAGACAGGAGGGTCAAGTGGACATGATGGGTAGGATGTTACAAACTGGGTAAGAAAATGTAATTAAATCCGGAGTAGTAAATACATAGAAGTTAAACAGAAGCAAAAATAGCAGTAGCTGAAATCTTAACTAAAATGAAATTTTAAAGACAAACCTTGAGAGATTTCAGAATGTTTACATAGCCCCAAGTCTTTGGTACTTAAAAATAAAAAGCTTGTTTACTATACCTTTCCTCTTTTCTATCTGTCTACAGGGTCACAGGGCTTTTTATAATTTACCTTTGTTATTTATGTAGACCTAAAATAAGAAAACATACCGAAAATCATCCAGTGACACGCTAACACTAAAGTGTTAAGGTCTTTTAATATGACCCCAAGGATGTGAAGGACATCGGTTCTGCTCTTTGAAATCTGCCCTTTTCTCTCTTTGGAGGTGGACACTCGAGGCATTCATTGCAACTGGTAAGCAGTGCTTTTTTCTTTTTTATATTAACCATGAAAAGGGAAAGAAATCTGCTGACAACAAAGGTGTTTACAGCTTTTTACTGTGAGGGGATGGACTCCAGGGACAGAATTTCTCAAATGACCTTTGTTCAGTTAAAAAGAAGAGGAAAATCTGCATCAGTAAATACACCATATACTTCTGTCTTAATATTCAAAGCAAGTGAATACATGATTTTACCTTGTGGTGGTGCAGTGGCAGGTAGTGTCACCTCACACATGCGGGTTTGGGGAGATGTGACCTCACCCCCACTCTGTGTGTTCCCTTAGTTTTATGCAGGTCTTATCCCACAGTCAAAAAACATACCGATTAGATGGACTAGCTTGTCTACATTGCTCATCATGTAGGCAGGTTAAGTGCATAGGTGATTGCATAGTATATGTGGTGTTGCACCCATATTGTGCTTTTAGGTGTACCCAATCCAGGTAGTTTCCCTGGCTGGATCTTTCTGGCATTGACTCATTGCCCAAGTGGATGGAAGAAGGGTTCATGGATGAATGGATGGATGGCTCAATTAAAGCTCAATTTTATTCACTGATAGAACACAATCTTTCCCACAGATGCATACATTTGTCAGCTAATTAAATATAATAAATACCAATTTACCTCTATTCAAGGTATAACTATCCAGTTTATGAAATAATTAAAAAAAAAAATAGTCTTACAAAACCAGTATTATTGATGATGGCTTGGTACTGTGAATACTGGAAACATCTGAGAAATTTCTCAAGAATGCTAATTTTAGTTAAATTTTTTTATACTTAAAAAATTGTAATATTGTTAAAAATGACCATTGAAACGGGTCACAAATAACTAAAGACAGTGGGAATGATATTATTCTTATTAATAAAATGCATTACTACAGCAGTTATTGGGATCACAGAGCAATAAATTCTTAAAGCGAATTCGCAGTTTGATTTGTTGTTTCTTGGCCTTAGGAAGTGTAGGATCACCAGGCCCCAGAATCAGTATTTTATGGCCAAATCCCTAGAGGAAATTCGAGAACCTACATTTCGAAT
>JAODKL010000044.1:7064632-7082355 GCA_026780765.1 Petrocephalus schoutedeni
AAATTGTATGTCCGAAGCTGTACGCTACACTGGAACGTCTAAAATATACCAGTAAACAGTCTGAAGTAACTTAAAAATAAAGCTAATTCTTTTCATAGCTTTGTGCCTATGAACCCCCGCCCCTGAAGTTGCCTCTTTTTTCCACCGGTTAAGATTTCGGCTTTAGTTTTGTTTACCAATGTCAATGCTGCCATCTACTGGACAGTCTGCAGTTTTTTCCATGTGCTAAAAAATTCTTAAAGGGGTAATTAAAGTTTTTTTTAATCCGTTAGGAGATGGTCAACGCAGTGCAGTTTTTGCGTTAAACGTAAATCATAGTATTACATACAAGTGGGGTTTCGACACCGCTTTCAAAAGGTATAATATAAAGTATTTCTTCAAACTTTCTTTAGTTCTCATACCTCATTAATCCTACTTGGTTTTATATTTAGATTCTTGACCCCGCTAGTTAATGATGACAAATTTAAAGAGCTCCCCCAGAAAAATACATAATATATAAATCGATAAAGAAAATGGTTTCCTTCTCATAGGCGCCACACTATTCTTTCTTCATGGCAATTTGCCATTGTCCCTCTAGGTTTCCATTTAAGCAGTGCTCTCAAAGTAGAATCAAAAGATTTCTTTCTTCTATTTAAAATAAGTGAAAATCTCAAAAAGATACCTAGAATGAAAGGCTGTGTCTCTTACAGCCCATGCCCTACTACTGACCCTGAGACACCTCATCTCAGGGTCGGCCGGAGCCTTTATGGGGTCCTAAGCAGAATTTGATTTGCCCCCCCACCACCACCTACAGTACTTCAGGATATCTTGATATTTCAAGTGCTCGTGGGGGCCCCCTGGTGGTGTGGGGGCCCCAAGCAGCCGCTTAGTTCGCTTATGCCTTGGCCGGCTCTGCCTCATCTGCTATATCCTTGACAGCATAACTGAACTGTAAAATAGAGCGCCAAAAACAAAGATTAAATTTATACCATTTAATAAGCTAAGCACAGTCCCACTTCGTATGAGACAGTCAGCAAAGACTCAGTCTTCCTGTACTCGCTCTTAAATGATTTGTGATTGGGCACACCTTGCGCTGATTGGGATAATGACCTCAGGTGCGTCTGTCGGGAGTGGCAGTGCCCATATGGCGGTTGTGGCGTCTGCAGTGACTGAGGAGTGTTCTGGGAGTAGTGATTGCCCCCTGGTGGTGTTTCGTGTCACAGCAACTACAGGCCACAGTGCGCACCCTACTAAAATGTACCGAGGTGAGAAGATATACAGAAATTTCGAGATACTGTTTAAAAGCTTAAGAGTCTGACTCATATAAGGCACACTTTTTCAGCTGTTCATACTTTGTTAGATACTACTAAATAATATAACTATAGGACAATTATTATATTTTGCCATGCAACTATATTCAAAATATGCATGCTAAAAAGGTACTTAAATGAGAATTTATATGGATAGCAAATGACATAATATAATCACACCATATTAACAAATAGTTTATGAATCCCATCTTTTATTACAATATCAATAAATACTTAATTTTCTTTAATTTGATATCATTCGACATATATAAACATTTATGTTAAGGACACCCGTCAATATATAGTGACTCTGGGTAAGGACACGTATACAGTAACACCCTGGGTTAAGCTGTGCGTTATCACACGTTATAACACACGTGGGGCTCCCCCACATGTCAATCGTCGTCGACCCCCCACTCAACCTCTGCGTCGTCTTCAAGATGCAGGATCAGATAGGAGAGCAGCTGGAAGAGGTTCTGCCACAGCAGCAGTGACACGTAAAAGTATATGTCACTGACGTCCACCTCGCAGTGCTCTCCAGCGAAGCTGATGTGGCACACGCACTGGAAGCGGTTCAAAAGGTTCCTGCAGTAGCCCCCGTTTAGGCACGGGTCCGACCTGCACTCGTCCAGCTCCGTCTCACACCTGTGACGCAGGGATCATGGAGAAGCAGTTATATAATAAGCCCTGTGGTGCTGTTCCTGCACACTAGGCACTCAGGTGGAGAACTTCAGGACGAGATGGTTTGCCTTCCAATGGCTTTCATTCAAACTCTTCACTCTTTGGACTGACCTCACGCAGCATTCTGGTCTAAATCCAGTGCATCCTATATGAAAGGTGACTCGGAATCCTTTGGAATGACTCCAGTTTGCTGCTCATTATGTCAGATTAGATACAAGTTGAATTGAAACCCATAGATCGTTCAAAATTGGCACAATACGGGCAATTCATAAGGAATCTCTGCTCTTTTTAATGGTTTATCCTTTGCAGCTAACAGGAGACAAAACCAGTGGCTGCAGTGTCAAGTCAGAAAAGTATTTTGCAGTAAGTAAAAACACTGAAGGAACGACTGGAGCAAATGAAAATGTGAGTCAATTAAAACTACAGGAGCAAAAATGGCAAGTCATACTATTTTTGTCTATTTTACGTTATCAGTTATAATAACAACTGTAAGGTTGACTGAAGAACAGCAATAAAATAATTGAAAGGAAGGAGCCTTTTTCTCACCGGAGACCCGTGAAACCCGGCTGGCAGTGGCACATACTGCCGACGCCATCGCTGCAGTTTCCTCCATTGAAACACGTGTAGTTCCGACGCTCGGTTCCACAGAAGGCCACCGGAAGCTTCGGCCGGCTGGAAATCCGATTTGTCACCCCGTCAACAGGTTAAACGGGATGCGGGACGAGGTGCCCTGTAGCCGAAAATCAAAATGCAAAACACACGCGAGGCTGGTGTATCACTTACCGGATCTTGTCTATATACCAAGGAAGTTCTTTAATCTTCTCGCTGATGGGGGGAGGAAACATCAATGGATTAATTAAGCAAGATGCCATTCAAAAGACCCAAGTGTTTAACCTAATACAGTCAGACTGACGTGCTGTGCTAGAGACTCACTGGCAGTATTTGCCGGTGCTGTTATCGGGGCAGAGACAAGAGTAGCTATGGATTCCTCTGAGGCATGTTGCTCCGTATGAGCACTGATGGTGCAGGCAGGGGTCTGTCTTCTCCTCACAGTTAGCCCCAGTATATCCAGCATCACAGATGCACTTGTACCCCAGGGAGTAAATGCTGCAGTTGCCATGGGCACATGGATTTGTGGAGCACGGGTCTGTGTCGAGCTCACAGCGTGGTCCCATCCAGCCTGACGGGCACGTGCAGCTGAAGAGGTTAAAAAGATCCTCACAGACGCCGCCGTTCAGGCAAGGGTTGGCCGCGCAGACGTCGGCCCCCGAGCAGCCACCAGGAACGGGCCCGGGGGATGTCCTGAGGAACTGCTCGTCTTGGACCCTTAGTATGTTCACCTCAGCCGCCCCAAGGTAGGGCAGCGCGATTCCACCAATTTCCACCATACTCAGACACCCGGCAAAGCTGCCAACGCCGGGTCTGGAGCCACCCAAGAAAATGTCAGCCTCGTCCTTCAGGAAATCGAGGTTGCCAGATCTGACGCTGGAAGCTGTTCTTTTGCTGTCCATGGTGATGACCCACTTGGAAGACGGCAGTGAGGCGACCAGCTTAGAGATCTTCACTGAGTGCCATTCTCCATCGCTGATGGCACGCTGGGTCTTTAGGGTCAGTTTGAGGGAGGTATCTAGGCCTGTCAGCAGCTCCAACAGGAGATGCGAATTTTGGATGGAGACCGTGACATACTCAGGGCCCTTCTCAGCATGCAGAATGACACAGTTGTGCTTCCTTGTCCGAATCCTAAAAGAGATGTAGCTGAGAGTCCGAAGGATCTTGCCATTGCCTTTGTAAGAAATGACACTGCTCTCTTCATAAAAGGTTGCATTGGAAAAACCTGACACGAAAGACACAGAAATCAAAGGCATAAATGATGATTCCATCCATCCATCCATTTTCAATATCTGCTTGTCCTGTACAGGGTCAGAAGAGTCCAGAGCCTTTCCCAGAAGCTATGGGTGCAAATCAGGGAATAACTCAGGATGGGGCACCGACCCATTGCAGTAAATCATGAATAATAATCATTATTCATTTGTGCCACATATTCTTGCCTATTTCTCTTCTGTTATATAATGAACAATCTGTATTCCATGCAACACAAGACAAAATTCCAAAGATTTTTTTTTAAATAATATCTTATCAAGACAATGAGTATTAGGTTGTGAGTATTAGGCTCTGTACAGGTTACACCACAAAATAAAATGTAGTATAGCTCAGTCTAAGAAAGATCATCATTACCCCTATAGATTCATTTACAGCAGCTCTGTACAATTCAGATCAGAAAGGGTGATCCTGATTCATGACAAGCTCAGTGCTCACACTCGAAGCCCCGTGCCCTGGGCCGGCAGGCTGCAGTCGGTGGGCAGGGCGACAGCTCACACCATCTCGCCTCCTCGCAGTGCTGGCCGGCAGCGTGAGCGGGGCAGGAGCACGTGTAAGCGTCCCACGTGGAGTGACACTCACCCCCATTCTGACACGGATTATTCTGGGACGGACAGAAAAAAAATGACAAGTGTACAGCTACCAAATTAAATTATTTATGAAGTGTGCTGCAGTAAATCATTATGAAGTACTGCAGATAGATAGATAGATAGATAGATCGATAGATAGATAGATAGATAGATAGATAGATAGATCACAACTTCGTATCGCACCTTTTAATTTAAAAAGGCATAAGGAATAAACGCATATCTTTATGAAATTTGACTAGTGTTATAGACTCGTGACTAACAAGTTTAGTCTATGATCGTTAACACTTGCTGACTTAAGCACCGCGCTGTTGTATTACTTACTCTGCAGGCGCTGTCGCTTGCACAGCCTGGCGTTACGTTGACAAGGCGCTCCAGGGCATAGGAGCTCACTGGCGTGCCTATGGGAAAGAGCTGCAGGCGCCTGGAGTTTATCCGCGCGTCCTGGATGCATCCTTTGAAATAACCACCAAACGAGGCGCAGGAGGTCCGGTCTGTCACTCCCCCGAGGTATACCGCGTCTCCGGACCGAACCGCGGGGACGGAGACAGGGAGCTCCCCCTGCTTCTGGGACGACAGGAAGAGCGCCACTTGGTGCCGCTGCAGCCTGACGCTTATGTGATGCAGCGCGCCGTCGCTCAGCGAGCGGCGTCCCGTCAGGCTCCGGGAGCGGCCGGCGCGGACCTTCGCTTTGCCGTCCTCCAGCCATAGCCGGAGGTAGCGGCCGCTGACGTTTGCCAGCGCAAGCAGCAGTCCGCTCCGCGCCCGGGTGCGCACCAACATGCTGAGCACCACCTTCTCTCCCGGGCTGTCATCGATAGTGAAAACAGCGTAACTTTCCAATTCTCCATGGCCAAACCTCCCAGCGACGTACTCTGTGCAGAGACCCAAGAACAGCTTGTTATGATGTGCATTGGTCAGTCGTTACTATCCAGCGCTCCAGGATAATTTAATACTACACCTAAATACCCATGAAAAGCAATTTAATAACCTTTCAAAGTTTATTCAGTACTGTCCAATTTAAGTAAGCACTTTCATAGTTAAATGCTGGAAAAAAAATACGTTTCGGAAAGGGAATAGTTAGAAAATCCCCGCGCCCAGACCAATAGATGGATTGGACGTGACACTTAACATCACGCACTTTCCTTGCTGTAGATAACATATGCTCACTATCCTGCTCATAATTTTGTCTTTGGCTTATTTTTTTTATATAAGTTATTGCAACAGTAAATGTTATGTAAGACAAGCTCCTCCTTTTAATTAATCATAAAAATAAACCGGTCAGTAAAGGAGATTAAGAGCACCGTACATGTTAGAAAACTCAGTAAGTAGCGTAATACATCAGCAATTTTAAATGTTTGCAATGGTCCCAAGTAGTTTATTTTTGATCATATAAAATTCTATTTTTATTATATGAATATTCTAAATAAATAGCGATTGTGCACAATGCACAGTGCACTTCTATTATTCTGCAAACAGATTTGCTGGTGGATTAAAATGATCCATTAATCTTGCACCCCCATCCCATTCTTCCGCTCTCTCTCTCTCTCTCTCTCTCTTTCTGTGTACAGAGTTGTGTGCAAAAGGAAGCCCCTTTAGGGCACACACCCACATGCACACACTCACAAACACAATCATGCTCTCTGGGCAATTTACAGACACCAAATATCCTTACTGTCTGCCTTTGGACTGTTAGAGGAAACTAGAGTACCAAGAAAAACACACACACAGGCTGGGGAGGGCATGCAGTTTAACCTCCCCCCCCCAGCCCTAGAAATGTGGTTAGCAGAGTATCCTCTGAGCCACTGTGCCATCAATGATGTGAGGCATTAATACGATGTAGGATGCTCTGGTGGTTATGAGGTGGCCATCGTGACTCCATTGATGATGGCATTGCTATTGCTAATAGGAGCTCTTACCCTCTGAGCAATCCTGCCCTTCAAAGGGTCTGTCGCACTCGCACTTGTAGCTCAGCCACTGGTTGAGGCATCTGCCCCTGCCCTGACATGGGCTGTCCTCACACTTGTCTCGCTCTGTGCACCCATGGGTGAGGCTCTCTGCCGACCCCTTCGGCCAATGGACCGGGACCTGCGGCACGCCTTCAAGGTGCAGGTCCCTCAGGCAGCCAATAAAGTGGGCCCGGCCGCCTCCTCCCTCCCCCCGGACCCCACCCACGAAAATCCGAGAAGGTGCTTGTTCCAGCTGGCCCCAGTCGCTCTTCACAGCCGTTTGGTTCTTGCAGTCCTCCTGACACGGTGCATCCAGGAGCCCGAGAAGTAGCCTTTCCTGCCCCAGGACGACCTCAACGGCGTGCCACCGGCCGTCGGCCACGTTCTGCGGGAGGGCCAGCAATGCTGCACGGTCACTGTCTACCAGAAGCCTGAGATCCAAGTGGCTTCTGAGCAGCTCCAGTCTAAGGAGTAATCCTCCAACATCCCGCTGAAACAGCAGACCATCACTTTGCGTAGTCCTAAAGCTCAGGGTCACGTTCAAGTCCACTTCTATATCTGGGAGTAATGTCTCCAGGTAGACGTGACCGATGGTCTCGAAGGAGAATGTGGTGGATTCTTGGCAGTAGGAGCCTGTAAAACCAGTGGGACATAAGCATTCATAGCCATGCTCTCCGTCGCTCAGGAAAGGAAAGCACGTCGCCCCGTTGCGACATTGGTGTTCCTCACACCCGACCAGGGCCTCGGCGCAGTGCCGGCCTCCGTATACCGTGCCATTCTGGTTCACGTTTGAACAGTGGCACACGTAGCCAGCGAAACTGTTCTCACATAACCCTCCATTCTGGCATGGGTGCCGATCACACACGTCGGTATTGTTGTCGCACGAGGCACCTTCAGAAAAAGGTATACAGATTTAAAAACCTCCCTTTAATGCCAAGACAGTCAGCTAACTGTGTATGTGGAGGGGGGGTGTTCCACAAAGCAGGGTTTCCCAGTTAGATGGATAACTTACACCAAATGTGAAAACCGTCCAGTAGGAAGCCTGGTAAATAACATTCCTGTAGGAAAATCCCTACATATAGCTTAAGTTAAGTAATGAAGAAATCCTGCTTTGTGGAATACCCCCCTGGAATTGCCAGTAAATAAAGTGTCAATAAATAAGGCTTAGCTATTCTTACCATAAGATAGCATAGATGACAAAGTGGAATATTCAAAAATAATTCCAAATAATCAGTTGGGAATAACTTGCATATCACATAATCCATCTTTAATTTCTATTCATGATAAATATCAGCCATTAAAAATGTTTTAACTAATCATAGAAAATAATGATGAATATACAGGAATAGACGACTGCTTTACAATCGCATTTAAGTTTATTACTATACCTTTAAAAGAACCTGGCACTTAACTGATAGTATAAAGCATATGATAATACTAAGATGAAAATAGGTAAAACAAATGGTACCTTTATTGAATAAAAGCAGTATCCATACACAGCAGGGCACCTTCTTCATTGTCATGCTAAGGTACCCCCATGAATGAGCGTGTTTTCCTTGAGGTATATTATGCTGGTTATTTATTTTTACGTAACAGCTAATGTTCTACGGGCTGCTGCCGGCTTTCGACTGCTCAGTCACCCCCGGCTCTAATGCTTGGGATGTCCACCAGGCAGATCTATGGGATTAGGTTAATGCACTCTAAACGTCTTACAAGCTGAATGTCTGCCAGCGAGACTTTTTCAGGCAATTTTTGAATGCAC
This sequence comes from Petrocephalus schoutedeni, assembly GCA_026780765.1. Taxonomy (NCBI): domain Eukaryota; kingdom Metazoa; phylum Chordata; class Actinopteri; order Osteoglossiformes; family Mormyridae; genus Petrocephalus; species Petrocephalus schoutedeni. The sequence continues at coordinate 7,072,779 of JAODKL010000044.1, forward strand.
GCCCATGTCTTGCCTGACAGAATTTGCAAAGACATACAGTATATGCCTTATGTAGGTAAATCACTTGTTAAAAAAAATGACAGTAACAGATCTGAAATGAGGCACATGTGCTTATTTAGAGATGGATTCATGTGATCCTTTCAAAATAAAACTGGGGATCCTGCAGCAGTCTGTGATGGAGCAGAAGAGGAAAACACTAATTGGCTTGTACTCTCTTGGGTGGATTAAAACATCCAGGTTGGTCTCCTCCACTTTGCAATCTACAGCAGTGTCTACAATGACAGCATCTACAGGGCTGTGGGTGGAACCAGTATTTTGGGGTTCTCCTCTAAGTAAATTATATTTCTCAATGAAGCCCCACTGCCTTTAGAATATCAAGAATCTGAGAGCGGAAATCATATGTAATGGAAGAAATTTGTGATGTGGTCACTTGGACATTTCAATTCAATTCAATTTTTATTGTCATTAACACAATGTGCTGGCACATGTGAAAATGAAAGGGGATGTTGCGGCTTAACCAGAACATGCGAGACATAGTGCAAAACGTAGACAGACAGGGGAGGTGGGGAGGAATGTACAGACATGTTGTACATACGTTACATGCATTATACATTTATACATACATAAATCACATACATTATATGTATTTGGGTGGGTTTCTGCTGTGTAATCTCGTTTGCTCCGAAGTTTCAGGATCCACACACACTACAAATTGCACAACAGATATAGGAAAGTAGGAAACTAGTAACGGCGGTAACACAGAGTACGCAATGTCTTCTTATTTATGAAATAATTTTGCAAATGTACTACAATACCCATACTGCCACGCGGTCCTCGCTTGTGGAAAAGTCGTGTCGGATTTTGGAAAACGCACATTCGCCGTAAAAATAAGTTACTTACTTAATATCTTACTTACTTTCCTAATGTCGCCGACTGCATGATTTTCATGTTACACCCTTTCGAACTTCGAAAATATGAAAGCGTAAACCATTGTTCATGTCTTTCCAGTTGTAAAACCATGCATTTGAACAGAAAGCTGGAGTTAAGCGAGACAGCCAATGGCACTGCAGCTTATTCCGAGGTCTGGTATTCGTTGGAAATAGGAAGGTGGGGTGCTTTGTTATATTCAGGAAATAATTTACTTTATTTTAATAAACATTAATTGTGCAGTTACTTTTATCACGGCGTAGTCTGTTTGAATGATTAAGGTAGGAAGAATTTTGCTTCCATATATTCCCCGATCTTGCAACTTAGTATTTCCGTTGGTGGCTACAAGAGTCGGTTGTCAGTGCTCTCCCCTTACGGGGGGCCATGGGGTTGAAATGGGGGTCCGCAAGGAGGGCAGCGAATTGTAAATGGCATCATTGTGGTCCTCGGCGACAGCAGTTTCTGTTAAATTATTGTCTTATAACTGGGGGAGGGATCGCGATTTCAGACCGAAGTATCACTAAAACGTGTAAACATCGTTGTCGTTGATTAGGACACAGCTAGCCCACAATGTTGACGTCGATTATATTATTGTTAGACACAATATTGAATTCACCTGCTACAGAGAGCAGTGGCATGCCACTTGAAGAAAAGTTGAATGATATCATCGTACATTACGTAGCTAGCTAATCCAAATACCTCATGAGAAAATTAAAAATAGAGTTTAGCTCGCTGGTCACTAAATATTTTATGTCAAACATAAAGTGCTGCCTGGTACAAAAAAAAAAAATATATATATGTAGATGTATGTATGTATGCATGTATATATATATATATATATATATATATATATATCCATCCATCCATCCACCCTTGGACCACTTCTGCTAATCTGGGTCACGGGATGGCCAGGAGCATACTCCACGCAAAGTGGTTGCGCAATCGGAGTACACCCTGGATGTGGCTGCCTGCTGGGACAATCCTCCTTTGTAAATATATTAAAAGTGGCAAGGGCTTGTACTTGGGATTTTATTGGCAGAGCCACACACCATAAATAAGGGCATATACATTCAACTGAACTGAGCGATAATAACTGAAATCTCTGTGTTTTGTTTCTCGGGGGCAGTGAGATAAATTGTCAAGTATGAAGAGAAAAACGAATCTTGCCAAGGAACTGGACGGCAGGCATTGCAGAGAACAGGCCCCGCTAATGGAATCTGCAGCAATGATTCCATACCCTCCACCGGCAGCTAGCCTGAAGGATTCTGACCAGCCCTCCAGTGGGACTTCACAGCAAAGGAAGCACCTCATCGCCACCCAGAATAATGCCGAATTTCTTCAATTTCTGAATGAAGACAGGCAGAAGGCGTCGCTGTTCTGTGACTTGATCATTATTGTGAACGGGAGGAGGTTCAGCGCCCACAAAGTGGTGGTGGCCTTCGGGAGCAGCTACTTCCATGGCAGACTGAGTAAAAACCCCGACCTGAATCTAGTAACGGTGAACAACGTGGAGGACTCAGCCTTCCGTCATCTGCTTCAGTTCTTGTACACCTCAGAATTTGTGATCTTTGAGGAGGAGATCCCAATGCTGCTGGAGGCTGCCAGGATTCTGGACATGACGGATGCTGAGAGACTGCTAATGAGTGAAGGAGTTGTGGAAGCCTCAGTCCGGGTACAGGAAGTGACTTCAGATGGACCACAGAAGGAGGCCCAGCCAGATGTTTCTGAGGGCAGCCCAAAGGTATTGAGCGGGGGCAAGTGCACCCACTGCAGCCGAATATTTTGCTATAGGAAGTCCTTGGAGAACCATTTGGCCAGGAGTCACAGTACCGCTGAAAGTGTGGAGGAAAAAGAGTGGAACTCTGACAAAGTTGTCCCGCAAGTGACCAGGAGATCTGCGCGTAGGAGGAAATGCCCAGCTAAATTCGAGGAGGGCGATAAGTCTGACAAGGCTAGCCCGAGCAAGTCCAGCAGTGAGGAGACCTCAACCCTGTCAGAGGAGGAGAACGAGGAGCAGAAAGAGGAGGATGAACAGGACGAGGAGGAGGGCAGGGAACCTGATGGCAGGAGTGAGTTCGCTGGAGAGGACAGACTGTACAACGAAAATCTGGATGAAGCAGAGAAGGATCAACAGAATGAAAGTGAAGGAGAGGAACACAGCATTGGTGCTGATGGGCCTGAGCAGTTGTATCCAGATGGACTGATGCCGCTCATAATTAAGAGCTCTAACAAGAAAACACTGAAGTGCCCTAAATGTGAAAAAACGTTTGACCGGGCAGGTAAGTCACACACCAGCTAGGTCCCAATAACATTTACACATCCATAGAGGCAACTTTGACATTCTTGGTCTATATGTTCTTGAAAAGTGTTCACGTCTCCAGAATGTCCACTTTTTTGCATTTCCTCTTCAGCCTTAATACTCCCCAGCATGAGTTTAATTTTGCTGTTCTTTGTTGATGAAATGTCACTCTCCTGCAATATTGGTGTCGCGAGGTTTGAAGCACATCCTTGGAACATCCTTGAGCACCCTCGTCTCTGACAGACGGTGAATACGTCCGTCTCTCTGCGTAGGAAAATACGAGAGCCACACGCGAGTCCACACGGGGGAGAAGCCGTTTCAGTGTGACGTCTGTCACCAGTGTTACTCCACCAAGTCCAACCTCACAGTTCACAAGAAGAAGCATAACAGTGGAGCACCATTTCAGAAGAAGGAGCACAGGTGCCCATTTTGCAATAAGTTACATGCCAGCAGGAAGACACTAGCCAAGCATGTCAGGAGGTGAGTGTGCCGATTGTGAAAGGGTTACGAAGGATCTCATCATACAAACACGTCTGTGCATAAAATTCAGCTATACTTCATTAAGCTCGTTCTGTGAATGAGGAAAATGGCCAATACTGGCCAACAGCCTTTTCTTATCTGATGTCCTTCCGGAATAATCACATGCCTGAGAATTACCATACTGCGTACTGAACATTTGTGCTTTTCCCCCAGATTCCACCCTGACCACATTCAAGAGTTCCTTTCAATGAGGAAAAGAAAGGGTGAAACCTGGAAATGTGACGTGAGTGGCTTTATGTTATATTTTATTTGATTGCATTTGATATGGTTATTGTTGGGTGTACTATGGCCTCACAGCTATAGATTTATGGATTTAGTTCCCAAATTCTGTTCAAATGACTGTTGGTGCATCAAAGGTGGACATAAATTATTATAATATTACTACAGTGCAGAATTGTCTGTGTGAGCCTTGGTAGAGAAACCCGACTGAAGCCCAGGCTATGGCTACGCGTGTTTCTCACGATCGCTGGGCGTCATATTTCCGGAATGTGTGATGGGTTCCTTGCTGTCCGATGGGTCAGATCTGCCACAGGTCCTTCACCCGTCGGCCGCACCTGGAGGAGCACATGATCCTCCACTCGCAGGACAGGCCCTTTAAATGCGCATTTTGCGACGACTATTTCAAGTCAAGGTTCTCGCGGCTGAAGCACCAAGAGAAGTACCATTTAGGTAACGTTCGGGGCTTCTGCACGTCGGCGAGTTTGTTCCGCGGTTTTGAGTCATTTTTACATGGGTGAAATATTTGTTGCTTTCAGGACCATTCCCGTGTGATATTTGCGGCAGGCAGTTCAATGACACGGGGAACCGGAAGCGTCATATAGAATGCACACATGGCGGGAAGAGAAAGTGGACGTGTTCCACTTGTGGGAAATCTGTTCGAGAAAGGTATAGCTTTTACGTTATGTTTACGTCAAGCTCTTATGGCAGTTTGAAATGGACAGGATTCAATTTGTAGTCGTATGTTCCTGTATACTACAAAAGATGAATTGATTGATTTTATAGCTTGTAAAACTAGGTCTATTGTATGTTATTTTCTGCACAGCTGGTCATTGATAGTTTAATCTAGCTGTTGACAGTCTTTTCTCTGCAATGCTGGGTTTCTTACCATGTTGCCATGGGAAACAGTGGGTTAAAGCTGGAACGAGAGACAAATCTGTGTAAACAAGCATAAGAGAATTTTTTTTAGAAACGCCTGAGTGACACTGAGTGATAGCAAGGCGGCCTGGAACCTATGCAGGTCTTGCAAAATACATAATCGTAATCTTCTATTGATTTGTAGCTCAGATCAGCATTAAAATATCTTCCGGTGATTTTCGGTTTGATTCGATTTGATTTTGCTAATTTGATCAAAATATTGTGTTTCAGGTCATTGCAATACCTTTTACCTTGTTAACAAAGGACTCTTGGTAATGAGAAAAATGTTTTGAGTGGAATTCACCTCTAAAGCACTGAAATATTGAAATAAATATTGGTGATACATGGAAATCATTAGGTAGTATGACAATGAGTGACCGAGTCTTTACTGAAAATATCAACACTTCTTCTGTTTGTTTGTTTAATAGAACTACCTTAAATGAGCATATGCGGATACATAGTGGGGAGAAACCTCACCTTTGCAGTATATGTGGCCAGAGTTTCCGACACGGAAGCTCATACAGGTGAGTACAGGCGATTATGCAGGTGCAAGCTTATGTAAGACGAAGGGTCAAGTGACTCATGGAAACTGGAAGTAAAAATCAATAGAAAATAAATGACCAGAGTCTTCAACAGTCTTCTCCTTGATTTCCTTTAATACTTATGTATTACGTCCATACATACACGTTTGTGCATCCTTGAACTCTTCATGATTCTTAGTAATTGTTTTATTTTCAGACTTCATCTTAGGGTCCATCATGACGACAAGCGTTACGAGTGTGATGAATGTGGGAAAACCTTCATTCGGCATGATCACCTAACCAAGCACAAAAAAATACACTCCGGTAAATACATTTTGCTGTTTTGATGGCTGGTCTTGTAGGGAAACAGTGTGGTGACTTCAGAAATGAGGCTTCTGATATGGCTCTCTTGGGCTTGCTGTATTTCCCCCTCTGCCCTGAGTTCTCGAAGTGGATCTAAATGTCTATTACTAATAGTACTTGGAGGTATTTTTCTTCTTGATTTTGGTGTGGATACGGTGTACTTTTGGTGAAAAGTGCATATGCTTAATTCAGTTTGAAAGGTAAGTGTACCCAAAGTCTTTGGCAGACGCCATGCAATGCATGTAGTAATTTTGTGTTTGCCTCTGCTTATTTAATTTCAGAAAGTAGTCTAACATCCTTCACATCTGTTGTCCCATAATGTCACATGATGTAATTGCATTTCCTGCATGTTTGGCATCTTGTCCGTATTAAAGGAGGGTCTTCTCAGTTAAAGGTACGAGGGTCTAAGTATGTACAGCGTGATGGCAAAATGAGCCAATCACGCTCATGGGAGTTTTACTTGCACAAAAATGTTCTGAAGGCAGAACGAAAAATGACTGGCTCAGAGAGAGAACCAATCACATCTTGTGTCAGATGTCAGACCAACCAATCAGAGGTCTTGGCCCTGCCTCCTCCACAATCTGACTTGTAATGAATCGATGCTCGCTGTACAATTCATTTTTCATTCTGTTCTCAGAACATTTTTGTGTAAGTAAAAATCCCACGAGTGCCAGTCGCAGGTGATCCTCATCTTGCACATGAACTGGTATTAGGAATCCACTGCCCCTTTTTCCTGCAGGAGAGAAGGCGCATCAATGCGAAGAGTGCGGCAAGTGCTTTAGGCGTCATGACCACCTTACGGTCCACTATAGAAGCGTTCATCTAGGGGAGAAAGTGTGGCAGAAGTAAGTAACGCCGCACCTTTTAGTAAATGACAATTTCGTCCTGCTTCAGTTCAGCTGATCCATTATTAATGGCAGCATATATAACCAGCTGAAACCGAATTTATGTGTGGAATAGGTATAAGGCAGCATTGCATCAGTGTGAGGTCTGTAAGAAGGAATTCAAAGGGAAATCCAGCCTGGAGATGCATTTCCGGACCCATTCAGGTAACGCAGAAGCAGATATCGGTTTCTTTTACAGAATACGTTGTTCTGGCATCCGGGGCCAGTTCACGGTGTCACGCTAACCGTCGCTGTCTGCACTCTAAAGGGGAGAAGCCGTACAGGTGTCAGATTTGCAACCAGACATTCAGGATAAAGAAGACCTTAACGAAACACATGGTGATACACTCGGACGCCCGGCCGTTTAACTGTCCGCACTGCAGTGCCACCTTCAAGCGGAAAGACAAGCTGAAGTATCACACAGACCATGTCCACGGAAGTAAGGCGGCAGAACCGGCCATGACTGAGCCAGGCGAGGGCAAGGCCGACGCCCTGCCCACGTCGTACCAGAGTAAGAGGTACCCACCCGAAGATGGCAAGGCATACCCGTCTGAGCGGAAGGCCATCCTCCAGGGGGCGGGCCCCGACACGTGCGTCCCAGTTACGCTCGTTCCAGTTCCAATGCCAGAGGTCCCCAACCAATCAGGGCTCGGGGGACACGCCCCACCTGGCCTACTCCAGACACAGTCTGAGGGGCAACCAACAGCTGAATTCCAGCCAGCTGCAGATCTGGTCTTCTTGGAGAAATACACTCTTACCCCTCAGCCAGCCACAATCGTCCACCCAGTGCGAACTGACCAGATCCTCGATCCCCGAGAACCTTCTTATCTGGGTACTCTACTTGGGCTGGATGCAGCTGCCCAGGTGCAGAACATCTCAAGCGCAGATCACGGCCATTGAAACCTGTCTCGACAAGCATACAGCAGGCTTTTGTGTTATTTTTCTTTGTATGTCTTTACGGAAAGCGAAAGGTTGTTTCCAGTCATTTTAACTTACACTGCCTCCTTCTGTATCTATCTCCAGCTTTAGCTAAATATTGCACATTCCTGCAGTTTTTTCATGCAGGGGCATTAATTACTTCCGGAACGAACCAGCAGCTCTCACGCCTCGGTACATTACCAATTTTCTGAGTTTATCCTGCATCATTAATTGTATTTAAAAGTAATATGTGGGATTTGCCGTAACTCAAAAATAAACATTTTTGAAATATTGAAATATTCTTTGGTTGTATTCTGTGTTTTTGTGGCTGAATGTTGGGGTAATTAAACAGTGTCAGTATGCAGTTGGAATGTGCCAGGGTTGTAGAGATGCACTGGATGTTTTCAGGGACTCTGAAATCTATGCAAATTTAATTCTTATTCCCATCCTGGACATATCTCAGGCCTCATATTCCGTGTCATCATTGCACTGATACTCATTTAATCTATTTTTAACTTATATTATTCCCAAAATTAATCTGTTTTATTTATGTTACAGCCACATCTTCCTCTAAATTAGTTTTAACTTTATGCTTCCACAGCTGTTCATCCAGCATCCATCCATCGGTCATGGTGATTGTTAGCTTAAATTTTTCTTCGTGGATGTTTACCTTATATGATCATTCCTGCCAGCAGAGGGTGCTAGAATATGTCACTGATGTGCCACAGAGAAACTTTACCTATTCTAGAATGTAACTCAGAGGTTTGGTAACACCTATCATTGAGTTTACATTAAATGAGGGTATAATCCCTAAATACGTTGGTAGAAATGCAAAAGGGATTAATGTTCTCACTGTCGCCTTCAGTTTCCTAATCAAAGATACTGTATTGTAAAGCCTGATGTGCAAAGCTCATTACACTGTATCTCTTCAACAGGTGTAAGACTGCATATTAATAAAAACTTTTTAAACTGCATGACCCAAACACTTCAATAAGACTACAAAAAGATATGGAAAAAAATATCTTTTTTAAATAGTTGCTTTCTTCGTGAATTCGCTGCCAAAGAGAATTCAATGTAAAACATTTACGTACATGAATGAAAATTTTTAATAATATAGAATTTTATTTGTTACTTTAAAAGTGTACAATTGTAAAAATCATAATGCTCTTCTGTCTGGCAGTTCACTGACGATATCCATCCCTATCAATAAAATAAAAAAATTTAAATACTTTACAAAGATCTTGGATGTCTGGCCCACCATCTGTTTAAAAATTCATTGACTTTGCTTAAGATTGTATTGAAGAAGTATAACACTTACCTTTCAGTTATAATACGTGCCTGAAAAATAAACGTAGTAGTATCATACATGAGTAGATACACGATTTTTTAATTACCATATACAGCAAACATCAGATAATATAAAAAAAAGTTTTAGGCCTACTAGTTAGAATTCACTGGACTTAAAAATATAAAAGTAAAAAATAAACAGGCATTGTCAGACAGCAAATATTTTCCGTGGTTGTAATTCAGAATTGACAGAAAAGAAAAACATATTTGAGGCGCTGACTGCAACTCTGTCCCAACCATTTTATTATATATTAGATTATCGTTAATATATATATATTTTTTTTTAACCTAACATATTGCTGTAATCATATTTTTCAGATTAATATCATAATAATTTGAAATTATTTTAAAAACGATCGTGAGAAGGACGGATGGATGTATCTCGAGGAAGACCTCCATCCAAAACTGCCTCTGAAAAATCACGTTCGCATAATTTGTTTAAAATATAAATTATTCAGTTACAATTTACATGAAGTGCACCCTCATAATGCATTTATAATGGATTCATGGGACATTAACAAGCAGCATGTTAGTATACAGTAATGTCTCTATGAATGCATTATAAACGTATTATGAAGGCGCACTTAATGTACATCGTTACCTGTTATTGTAATAAATCAAGTGTGTCAATTCACAGTTATTTG
>JAODKL010000044.1:7082455-7094336 GCA_026780765.1 Petrocephalus schoutedeni
TATTGTTTTTACTTCACACGGGCCTGGTAAAACGTGACAAATAAGATTAGCAATATTACAATTAAACAAAAACAAAGAACTGTATACCTTCTTCTGACTGAAAGAAAAACACTCACCGAAACACGTCGGAGGGTTAGCCCACTGGCCATTTCGGCATGTTATTGTAGCCGAGCCCCGTAGCGTATAGAATCTGCTACACTGATACGTAGCTCTCATTTCATCACTGGTGACTACATCGCCAAAGTTAATCTTTGGAGGTGACCCACAATCTTGCCCTAATGATAACAATTATTATATTAGTATTTCCATTTGCAGAATAATCTTTAATATTTTTCCATTATTTTAACTGCGATGCACAGCAATGTATGGGCCTATAACCTTTTTTGCTGTGGCATGATGGTTAAATATCTCCTGAACAAACAACATGTAACAATCAAATAGAATATAAATATTAATCCTGTATATTTTCATAAGGACAGCACTTTATACATTATCACCACCTGAGATTTATAACGTTATACAATAGTCCCCCATATCCACGGTATTAGTTATCCGCGGTTTACCACAGTCCGAAAAAATATTGTGTGTAACTACGTTTCTTGATTTTTCCGTCATCCTTTGAGGCGTATAATAAGTATGATTTTCATTGTTTCGTTTTCCCTTAATACATGATGTGATTTTTTCATTGCTCCATCGTTTCTTGAGAATTAGACTTAAACATCATAATCCCTTTTATTTCAGAGAGTGCAGTAGCCTATTCTACATTACTGTATAATACAGCTTTTAATGATGGCAATGTTTTTCTGTGCGTAATTTATCGATTACCATACGTATGTACACAAACATCTCGTAATAAGGATATATGGTGTGCGCGGACGGTTCACCATTATCTGCGGTAGGTCTTCTAACGTATCACCGGCGGATAAGGAGGAACTACTGTGCTGAGATAAAAGAGATCATTAAATTCAATAAAGAAATATTACCCACCAGGTTTACTCTGATCAGTACTGCTCACTAGTCCTGCGGCACCTGCAGGGTTTCACAAACCTTGATTGATTAACGCTGGCGTAGTGCATTCCCTGTGAAACTGACGCTGACATTTAGACGTCTTTAAATGTTGTCTGTTTTATTTCCATCTAAACCATTCAGCCTTAAGAGTGCTGTAGGTGATACTGAGCGAACACTGACTCATATATAACACTTATCAGTGCCCTGTGGCCCAGTGGTCATGACAGATTATGTGCACAAAGTTCTCCTACTGTAGTAGAACCTCACTGCTCTATTCATAATACGTGACTCTTATGTGTTTTACCCTATTCATGTCCTCTTTATATGAAAAGAAATATTATATGCATATTAACTTAATGTGTTATTAGACATGTCATTTATAGATAAAGGACATATTAAACAATGTACCTTATAACTAATGTACCTTATCAGACAAAAAAGTTCTACATTCAATCTATGTGCAATCTATTTTAAATGTAATGCCTCTCATTAGCCATATAAGAACATAAGAACATAAGAAATTTACAAACGAGAGGAGGCCATTCGGCCCATCAAGCTCGTTTGGGGAGAACTTAGCTAATAAGATATATGTCCTTTATGTGAAAAACATTAATTTGATGCATAATTATTATGCATTAGTAATGCTCAACGAAGGTCTCATCTATAATGCACTATAAACACCTTCATAATGCAGTAAAAGTCATCCTTAATTCTTATACTGACGATTATAATGCATTATGAAGGTATTTATTTTGCATTGTAGATGAGACCTTCACATAGCATTCATAATGCATGAGTAACATGGCTATAATGTGTTATGGCTTTTTATAAATAGTTATAGCTGTGATTCTAATACTGTATGAGTGTGTTGTTTATGTGCTTCAGTGAAAAATAAGAACAGTTGTTAGGCATTATGAAAATGGGCTTCATAGATAGTGTTACCTGTCCTTTTTCTGAGAACATAATATGAATGTTCTAATGTCTAATTAAACCAAATGATGTGGAGAAATCTACACGTCTTTTATAAGAATAATATAAAAGTAATATACATTATGATTAAGAGTCAACAACCAATAAACATGTACTTCCTACTAAAGTCATGTGTTATCACATATGACAAAATTTACATGAACTTTACGAGTTTAATATTTTTCCCACAGGCTTTTCCCTTGAGTGCCTTACCTATCAGGTGTGTTGTTGGTATAAATGTGGCCAAAATCATACAAGGAAAAAAACTGACTTGTAGTGAACATATAAAAAATGCCATGTGCCATCATATGTAATTGAAATAAGAAAAATTAAGGCCTGACAGCCTTAAACCATGCATGTTTTAATCTGGGTTCTAACTAGAGGAAGTGTAATGTTAATCAGTTAATCAGGTTCTCCTGAACTTTAAAGATTATCCTACATATTTTGTTGGTGTCATATAACTTGTAATAAAAATATCAATGTGCAACAATATTTTAACTCTGAACTAAACAATAAAGTCACCATTAATTGCTTGTATGGTTTTTGAAGGTATATTTATCATACTCACACCTCGGCCGATCGGTCCACTGCCCATCACGACATGTTACTTTGGGAGAGCCATACAGCATGTAACCTGCGTTACACTGATAATTAACCTCCGTGTTATCAGAGCTGTGGCTGACCACAATTCCATTTTCTATGGCTTTAGGATCACCACAAGATGCACCTAAAAATAGTATTGGAATAAGCCAATATATTATTATTTAGAATCCTGCTGAAACATCCATCCATCCATTTTCCAACCCGCTTTTTACTGTCAGGGTCACGGGGGTTCGGAGCCTATCCCAGAAGCTACAGGCACGAGGCGGGGAACAACCCAGGATGGGGGGCCAGCCCATCACAGGGCACACTCACACACTATTCACTCACACATGCACACCTACGGGCAATTTAGGAACTCCTGCTGAAACAAGAAAATTATATTTACTTCAGCCCACTAACTGTGTTGTACAGTTACATTTGTTGACTCGGGGTGGGGGGATGTGGTGGTGATGTCTAGTACGCTTTTTGCGAGCTACTCAGTGGTGACTACGGTACCACCAGCTATTGATGGTGAACAGCCAGATACAGACTCCACCCCTAACCGACCATGCTTGGGAGCCACATATTTGGAAGGATGCTCCAGAACAGTGAGTGAGGCTGGGCATAAAGGCCAGCATCCTCGGGAGGAGAGCCGCCCTGCTCAGACGAGTGAGCCCTCCAGACTGGAGAACCTGGACGCCATTTTGTTTGCCCTCCCACCCTTTGGACAGACCTGGGGACCCAAACTGGGACTGACCAGCCCCTGTCCCTCAATGTGCCTTTGGATTAAGTATACAACACGCTTCACTTATTAAATACCAGCCTCTCCTGGTTTGTGTGAGTTTCCATTGCTTATGTTTGTAATCCCACCCCACCCCAATGCTTACGTGAACAAATTGGAATGTCAGTCCATTGTCCATCAAAGCATGTTGCTCTGCTGCTCCCAGTAAATTCATACCCTTTGTTACACGAATAAATAGCTTCCTTTTCATCATAGCTATCCCAACTTGCATGGCTTACTGCTGGAGGATCTCCACATCTTGAAACTAAATGGAGGGGGAAAATGTAATCATTAGCAATCTTGTAAGATTTTGATTATTTGGGTTATTTGTTCAATAAGAATATAATGTTTAATGCTAAGTAAATCAGTTGTTTTTTAACACTATATTAATGAATGCTGTTGGCTATAGCTATGCCTTACTAATCTGTAAATTGTTAACTCAAACACAACAAGCCACTGAGGGAGGGAGAGAGAGAGAAATCCCACCATACAACCCCTAAGCACCTTCCCTCAGTAAGGTTAAAACTCTGTGTTTAGGGTCTTAGTCTCCCCGATCATCATCAATCTATCAATGATTCTGCCCCCTAGGGAGACCCTCAAGAACAGCAACACAATATGAATACAATATTCATCGATTCTAATCAATATATCACTCATTAAGGCCATGATACAATTTAATTGACTGAATTAACAACAAATATTGATTACATATAATATTGATTGAAATATTCATTAAATTAGGACAATACTGAAAAAAAAATCTACAGAGAAAATCTCCCACACAAAGCGGTGTGGAGACTAATCTTAGTAAACAGTACAGACCAGTACACTACAGTATATTTTATGTAGTTTAGTACACCTGTATTCCTACATTTTCAGAGTAAGCTACAGAAATCCACAAACTTTTTTTGCTGTTAAAGTGTAAATACAAAACAGAATGTTTCTTGTGCACAAAATTTTGTTTTTGAGACTTTTTTTATTTTAAAGCACGTTGTATAGTTTTTTTTTTAATGATATTCAGTTGTTAAAATGGAGGATCAAACATTTAGGTTTATTATATCTTTTGGATTTCACTCAAATTCACTAAAATCAACTTTGATTTTGCTATTTTGAAAAAATGTATCATTATTACCGAATCTAACCAAATTTTATCGTATTTCAGTAGCATTTCGAATATTGGCAGATACTGATACGTTGCCTTGCAAAATATAATCGTATTTTATAATCATATAATATAATCGTCCATCCATCCGTCCGCCCACCTATCCATCTGTCCATTGCAGTGCGCACACATGCACTTTCCCATTTACACACACTATGGGAAGTTTTAGAAGACTTTATAAATAGTACTTACTCTGTACACACTGAGGTACCTGGGTCCATTTTCCATTACGGCAAACACTATCTTCCTCCCCCCCCTTGATTTCATATGAATCACGACAACCATAGGTCACTCTTGAGCCTTCCGAGTATTTCGTTTCATATTTGCCAAAAATTAATCCATTTTTTACAAACGGTGGAGGATCACAGTTTTTACCATGTGCTGTGCAGAGGATAAAATACAAACAGAGTAAACATATACATTTCGGCTTCTTTGTCGTTTCCATTTACTTGTAATAGTAAACAAAACAAATTGTCATTCTGTAATTTTGACAATATACGCAGAACAATCAATCTCCCTCACACCTTAAATGGAGAACTCTTACCACTTTTAGGTACTGAACATGAAATGTAAAGTGCAAGGAATACATAAAATTGTATAATTTCCATTTTCTTCTGAGCCCAACTTGTGCTTATTGGTCCTTAAGATGCGCCACTGATCTGCGACCTGCCAGTGAAATCAATGAAGCTTAAATACTCTGAAAGGTTAATCATTTACTGCTATTTAAACAGAACGGCATTCAGGTTTCTTTATCATAGAAAGGGGTGACCTGTTGCCAAATGTTACCGTACAGCAACACTTGATTCAGTATCTGTCACTTAATGATGTGATTGATATTCAACAGTCTTAGTCCAGTAAAGATATGTACCTCCTATTGTTTATGGATCAAGTCAGTAAATAAATATATAAGGACAATTAGTTACAAGCTGAACGCCATTTTGGAGTATCAAGGAATAAAACAGTCAGTGTTTCTGCACCCAGTCCTCAGCGTCCCCGAGACAGTCCATGTTTTTGCTCCCTCCCAGCTCTCTGCTAGACACTCCACATTTTGCAGTCATAAAACAGTCAGTGTTCCTGCACGCAGTCCTCAGGGTCCCCGAGACAGTCCATGTTTTTGCCATGTTTTGTATATATTATATTATATATACACATACTCACAGGATCATTTAGGGTGTGCTGATGGCATAAGTCAATCTGACAACATTATCCCTTCAACCTGCTCAAACACAATATGCCAGACACAACGTCTGGATGTTTTACAAAAAAAATAAAGTCCCGTTAACTGCCCTGGCAAAGACTCACAGTCACCGGGAAAAGGCTACAAGGTTTTAAGCATCACATCTGGGAATAAATGAACAAAAATCTATTAAGTATACAAAACATTTGCTGGCCTTTATCTATTCAATGAATAGCAAGGTCACAGTCCATTTCTGTGGACTGTTGACTGTGTTTGTATAAACAGCTGGTGACCGTATGCTGTAACACTCTCTGTTCACAAATGAATAATCCATCTGCATGGATCCATCTTTGGTTCTGGCTGATGTCCATTTTCGTTCTGCTGTTGCTGTGTCCTGGTGTTTCTTTGACCCCTCACAGAAGCTTTAATGTTGACTGAGATTGATTGCGCTTACTCAGTATGTGAGGGGTTGGTGCAGTGGTTGGCATCGTTATGTCACATCTCTTAGACCAAGGTTCAGGTATCTGCTATGGCTCCATGTGTATGGTGTCGTTATGGGGTTTCCTCTGGGTGCTTCAGTTTCCCCCATGGCTCAGAAACATACCGTCAAGATACCAGTGCAACAATAGCTACCCAAAGTAAATGAACCATCTAAATTTACTTGGTTGATATTTAATTTTGGCACCCAAAATTCTAAAGTATACTGTAATATCGCCCAAGCCTACGTTTAACAAAGCAGACACAATAAAATGCAAAACAGAAGCAAGCAGAAAAATGTGCTGAAAATAGCCACAAATAATGATCGGGTGGCAGCCAATTTCAGAATTAACGCATTATTCATACTGGATACTGATTTCCACCAATATTCAGCTCACTCCTAGTGTTTTACATTTCTTCAGCTAACCACTTCCAGCGCCTCCTAGTGGTCAGGCAGCATGATGTACTAGCATTCATTTCAAAGTGCTTTATTTAATTAATTTATTAAACATACTTTTAATATTTGCACACAATGAGCGGGCAATGCTACTTTAGACAGCGTCTGACCTGTCCATCTACCTTCTCATAGTATACAGACCACCTGGACCATATGCATCGCCCTTAACTGAAATTGGGGAACTACTCACTGTCTCATTGATTAAGTTAGACAATACTAAAGTACCTTCAACATACATAGAGACATAGAAACAAAAGTGTCCGGTCCCTCTTGGACTTACCAGGATGTCACAGGAACATTGCACAAGCACAGTTACACACTAAACTTGATTACCACTCAAAGTAAATGCTGAGCAAGTATTATTATGACATGCCACCTAGGATTTATGAATGTGATAAGTAATGTGAACTTCACTTACAGTGAAAATGTTAAAGTCACACGCACATTTTATTCAGTGATTAGACTGGTTTTGAATGGGATGGCTCCCTTGATAAATAAAACAGTCAAGGCCACCATACATTTCCCATGGTTTAATGATCACACACATTTTCATAAATAGGAGTGCCATAGATTAGAGCAGAAATGAAAGACTGTGGAGTTAGTGGTATTCAAGTTGATGTGGTCTGACAGTCTGCAACAGTACAAACAAAGCCTCGTTCAGGCTATTACTTTAATCTTATCGATCTCAAATAGAAATTACCCTCTCTACCTATTTAAGAAAACAGCTTATCTAACAAATAAGGCTGAACCTCTACTATCAAGTATTATCGGTACTGAATGCTTTATGGACTTCTTTAACAATAAAATTACCAACAGTAGTCTTCAAACATGTTCAAATGGCCACAAATAAGCCTAACACAAATGCAACATGCGCACACCCTTATTGACGTTGAAGTAGTCAAGGAACAGGAGTTAAACAGGGAGGCTAACACTCAGGCAACTGAACAACACAACTTCAATGATGGGACTGGGGAGCACAGGACTGGGAAGCCTTTATGACAAGGAGTACTAAGGGATCAAAACGAGAGGCAGCTGGAGTGAGTTAACATGAGGGCAGGAACGAGAGGTAAGACTAACACATAACAAGTGCGCCTATCTAACAGAAATGATAGATGTTTACAAGACACACCGTACACTCAGATCACAGAATGCAGGTGTCATTGTCATCCCACATATAAAGTAACAGTTGGTGGTAAAGGCCCTTGAAATACTCAAAGCCATAAGGAACATATTTTATAATTATATTGGTTCAAATGATTTATAGTTCTTTGTAGATAAACATGCCTATTGCATCTTGGCATAGTATAGAATTTGTGAGTGCACCTATCAAATGATAAAAATATACTTGCAATTAGTATTTTACACTATGTGCTCTCACCATAAACCTCCTGCATGGTTTCAGACTTCAGTATGATGCGTATCCAGTTTAACAAGTTGCACAAATATAACATTCTCACCGGCTGTCCCTGGATATTACAAACCATGTAAGTACATAAATCATCCCATGGACCTTTGGCAAAGCGGAGTGGAAGCTAATTCCTCCAGATGCAAACTGTGTAACCTGTGACTCGCCCGGTCTCCTAACCACTTAATCAGTCATGCTAATTCTGAGCCTCTGTCCTGCAGGACCAGCTCATTGTTACACTCGGTTTTGCCTCCATACACCCAGGTGATCCCAAAGAGTCATATATCTCTGATAGCACTGAAAGACCAGGATTTTCTCAGGGCAGGACATTTTCCTGGTCCACTTACACATAGGCCCACCAGGAAAATGGTCAGTCCAGACCTGGATGTATGTATATACAAAATACAAATGTGAAGCATAGATTTTAAATAATTACTTTCCCTCTATGTATTATACTGAAATGTTGCCCAACACTGAATGGCCAGAAATAGACTATAGCTAGCCACTGCCATCTTCTGGTGATTTATGCAGAACATGTTCACTCATCTGGCCAGTGAAAAGTACTATGTTCTTGCACAGCAACCTGTTCAGAGAAATTTAAAGCTGTGTATGTTTATGCAGCTGTTTAAGTCAAAAACACTACTGCACTCACAGACCTGAACTCAAACTCATTTTATTACTTGCCCTTTGCTGTAGCAAAACCATTTTATCTGGTGACTTTGCATTTACACATCTAGTACTGTGCAAAAATATTAAAGAAAATGATGCTTAAATGATCTTCATTGTAGTGAGAATTTATAATGTCTTTCAAAGTGCGTTAGCTTAGCAATTTCAAAACCTCTTTTAAAACTCCAGTATTTTCAGTACCCATATCATACACCTGTGTGTCTGTTGACTTGATCATTAGCACACTGTCACAATGGGGCTAAGGGTAAACTTATGAACAGAGAGGACCACAATGGGGCCAAAACAGAGGAACGTAGGGGTGACAAACACGAAGGAGCAGGGGCTAATCGACGTACGGACCTAGGCTTGCTGGGCCAAAAAACAACACTAATGGAGAAACCCTGCAAACCTTTGGCAGAAACTGCCACCACACTCATATCTACACCCACAATGACCAGCAGAGAAGTATGGCTAGGACAAGCACACATATCCACCTATAACGAGGACTACATGAGGGCCAGGTACGGGCCATTACAAATAACCAAACACTAGGGTCTTATCACTTAACACTCAGGGCTCAAATGTCAGGAAAGGGAGGATAGGTTGGACAGGGCAGGGACTGGTACTGTACTGACACTGTTTGGCTAGTCAACAGCTCATTAACTTATTTAACTAACTAGATAATTATTTAATTTAATAATTAATGTTGTTTTGTCCTGTTGCTCTTTGTATTTTGTTAAATATGTTAATGTATGTCACATCGGGGTCCATGGTGATCTCACAGCTGTTCATAGTAATAAAGTACCCTTAACACTTAATTAATTGAGCTGGTGGTGAATTTTAATGAATACATGGAATGGCTGGGCTGCCCCTGAGGAGAGGTTTGGCACCCGAAGCGATGTTCGGTTAGCCATCCATCAAGATATGCAGTAACTTTCTGGAGAACAGAAGAAATTCCTGTATTTTATAAAATTGTGTTTCTGTTCATTTGCACATGTTCTGATGCTAAATTGTGTTTTTTTTTCCTTGAGCAAGACCCTTAACCCCCAGCTCCAGGGGCGCTGCAAGCTGGCTGACCCCCCACTGTGACCCCAAAACTTGCTTTCACCTGTCTGTGTGTCTGATGGAGCTGCAAGATGGGGTAGTCGAAAACATAATTATTCCACAGTGATTAATAATGCATCACTATTCTATTCTATTCTATTCTATTCTATAAACCAAGAACCACAGACAGCAGCAACAAAACCAAAGGCAACCTTACAAACTGGATGTTGCATTATCACATTGCTGAAACAGATATGTTTTAACTGGAGTGTAAATGTTGGAATAGTTTGTACGTCTCAGCAGTGTACTCCAGAGCTTCGGTGCTACAGTGTCATGTAGATTATGGATCAATGTTCTTTCGCAGTAAACCTCAGCATCTCTGGTACCTGTGCAAAGGTTGTTCTTTTCTGTTGAAAATAACATTCGGTCCACTTCTCATGCTGTGTTGCCGGACTTAAGTGGATCCTATAAACATTTGGTAAATGCTGCCATTTCCCCTGTGAGACTCTTAAGATGATTGGCTAATTTCAGAGGCCATGCACCTAGTCATCGGTCTGTCTGAAATGATTTCCATACTAGGAGCAATGGGAGTCCCAGCCACCATTTGTAAATTACTTCTAAAAGCAAATGAGGGGATCTGGTGATCCTGCACTGATTGTCTTTAAAGGTAAGACGGTTAACTTTAAAGATGTGAAATAAAAATAAATAACGGGTGAGCGGCTGGGCGATGGGGCAGCCACTCCCCAGAAATGTATTCCTTCGTGCCGGTTTCAGCACCACTCCTAGGGACAGCTCCCATTAACAGCGAGGCACTCCATGTGAGGAATGTTATATGCACAGGGCCAATGGACAATGAGCTAGGCCCCGGGAAGCCTTCCAGGGAGTGTAAGGACAGAACACTCTCCACAAGCAGGGAGAATGAGGTGGAAAGTGAATTATGGGTTCTACCCAGGACGAGTGCCAGCAATCACGAGCCTATAACTGGCACTTCTGGGGGTCTCCCTCAGGGAGTCTTTGCCCCTGACAGTTGTACCTTCATTTTAATTCGTAATTTGTTTTTCCCTTAACCTTTTCTCACTTTAACTGGTGCCAGACTTCTGCGCTGCATATAGGCTGCACTTCCAAATAAACGTTGAGGTTCTTTGGTACCATGGTCGATGTGGCCCGTTCTGGATTTGTCCTGATCTGTGACAAAGTGCAAACACCTAAAGTGTTTACTTTCCTTATAACATTTCATACCTCGATGATCTGAGTAGGATGGGTACATTGAGGGTACATTAATAATGCAGCTTACATAGTGAGAAAGTTTTATAGACACCAACCTTGAGACCCACATTGTCATCTGTTTACTTTATGAATGGATTAATTATCAAAGCAAAGAATAAATTTCATGCCAAATTGCAGGTAAGACAGAAGCACCCTGGAAACACCGTTCTACTAAAGTTCAGTGCCATTGGAAGACCCAAAATTTAATGGTCTAGCTAAAAAGTTTCTTCATAATTGCATGATAGCTGCTTTTTGTTTGCTCTTCCTCTACAACAGGGTTCCCAATCCAACAAAGTTTGCAGATTTTGTTGCTGAATGCAAGCCTTAATTAGCTAATTAGCAGGTTTCGTAGGTATGTTTGAACAGGAAAATCTGCAAACTGTGCTGGAATCTGTCCCTCCAGGACTAGAATCAGGGAACCTTGAACCTCTAAGGCATCTTGATCTTACAGCTACAACAGAGATTCTTGAGGCCTGTTATGGCAGCCTTCACACAGCAGAGGGCAGTAGAGATAGCAGCAGGGAATACAACAAAACTGCACTATCCAAAGTGCTTCCACGTGACCTACTCACTGATCAAGTGATGACTTTGTATTGTGTGAGAATGAACTGTCAGCTGATGTGCAAGTTTATTAATGTAGCAGTTTTAGCATGCATGGATTCTGCAGAAATTTAAATACATTTTATTCGTTGTTTCCTGAACATAACTGCAAGTATCTCAAATGTGAGATTTGGATTTTTTTGTGTTCACCTTCCTTGTGTTGGAAATAGTCATATAATACATTTATAATAATATTTTATTTTAAAAAACATTTTATAATAATATTTTTATAACATATTCAGAGACAGTTAAAAATAATGATTCATGATATGACTCTCACACTATAG